>CM031237.1:838924654-839155028 GCA_018340775.1 Taxus wallichiana var. yunnanensis | reverse complement strand
GCACGTATTGCTATTTAACCCCAAAACAACCTTTTTTATTTGAGGTCAGGCATTATTTTCCGAGAGATAATCACATATTTTGAGAAAAAGTGACAAAAACTAGAGCTACATGCAAGTAATCCAGCATTAGTATACACATCGTGAGCATCCATAGCCAAGCATCTTCAAGAAATCACACAAACATCTACCTTCATGGCAAGATCCGAGAAGCACTAACACTACATCAAGTTCATTCTCGCTTTAATCACCCACTCATTACCAACGAGGCATCAAGCTCGTGACAAATAGTATTTTTTGTTAACCAACACTTATCAATTTATCATTTTGCAGATCCTTTACATCTGCTACTAGTTTCATCTCATTTCCATCCCCCATCATTTACCTCCATGTAAACTTGAGCATATTTTTATCCACACCCTTACATCGCCCATACCTAGACCTTAATCATTCTTATGCACACCTCGCATCCATACGAATCTTCCATTTCCCTTCCACCTTCATCTAACCTTAGATCTATCACCTACCAAGTTTTATCGAGTTTCCTCAATCTCCCTACTCATACCGACACCTAATCGCTACCCATAATTATTGCCGCTAGCCTAAACAATATCGGGTCATACCACACCGACATCGTCCTCTGTGTCTTTTACCAAAAACTAAGAACAAAGCTCCTAAATTTCCACCAACATACCGAAAACCACCTAGAATCTCACCCTTTACTAAAGATCGGTCGCACCCCCGACCAAGACATCGACCTTCAAATTCAGTCATACTAGTCACAGAATGAATTTGCTTATGTGAGGCTAATGAGATACCTAAATAATTTTAAATAGGATTTCCCTTTTATTTCTACATGATTAATTTTCTTTTAAATAGTGGATTGGAGCAAACCGCTATGAAGTATCACACTTCGATCTCGTGCACAAAAGCAGAAGTCCACCGCACATATTGTTTAACTTATTCGTGGTCTTGTGTTCCATTTTAGGTAGTTCCTCCAAGAAAAAGGAAGATGTCATGATTAGCCTGCGCATTAATAATTCATATGTGTGCAACAACCTATAACCAACATTTTAACAAGTATTCCTCCTAACCCATTACCCTTATTTGTTTCATCAACATTCAAGAAACACTCAATCAGAATTAGTGAAACAAGAAGTTAAACATTTCTCCCCCAAATCTGAGAGAGGAATATATGACAAAAGGATCCATATAGTTCTGGTTGAAAGTTTAAAGTTTCAAATAGAGTTAAAAAGAGGGAACCATGGCTTTATAAGAAAAAAATGGCTTTGAAAATCCCACAATCTATCAAAAATCACATCTCTATCACCGTAATATCAAAGACAACTATGAAGAAGCCTCTAATTGTGGGGTAGATGTCAAATTCACCTCACCATAAGTGGTTTACACAAAAGGGAGATCCAATCATGGAGTGCGCAGGTAGGCTGGGAAAATATTGTTGAATCTGCATAATGATTCCTTTCTTTGAAATATATCTCCAGTATCTCAAAAAAATTTCGCACCAAAAAAAAATAATGGGATAAGACTTATATGTTACCCATTGAATTGACCGAGGCACTTAACAAAGGATTTTTACAACCTCCAAGTGAAGCTTTTGCAGCCTCCCAGCATTTCTCCGTGATCCGCTCCTCCTACACCATCCTAAACCCTACAACCCTCCTCGAAACAAAGGAATGGCTGGTGAACATGGGGTAGCTGAAATAGAAGGTTTAATGGCTTCAACAAATCCATCAAACTATGATGTAGCTAACCCAAAATGTTTGATTAAGTTATAAGGACTCCAAGAGTGACATTATTCATAACCTCAAATATCCTTTTACTCTTATATGCTTTACTCCTGCATTATCGCACTATGGTCTCATTATCGGCATCACTTTAGAACAAAAGAGTTATGAAAGTATTTATTAGCCGACATCTTGAAGAAGTACATGATCGAAGCATTATAAACTACACATGAACCCCAAGTTAACCTCCTAATCAACCGAGGTTTGCTTTTCTAATTCCACTTCGCCTAATGATCTACGCCAACTATACACATGAGTTTAAGGAGAGAGGACATATTTATGATAAAACCATATTCAAGAAAATACCAAGGTTTTATGTTGATAGAAACCAATGCACACATTTAACTCGAGAGGGACTAAGGAGTTCATTAACAAGAGTTTAAGATCTAGAACAACTAATCCCCGATCTCTATTTATGTCATCTAGATCCAATAGGGACTTCATCTGCTGATGAAGTCAATTTTTATAGATCTAATCTCGTAAGACCTCAGGGAAATCCAAAGGATACCAAGTGTGTATTAGCCCACTTTACTCCACAGATGGTAAGGATTACACTATAATAGTCACCGATTCGAACAAGGACTCATAAGTGACTTTCAAGGAGGTCTTCACCACTCTTCCACAATGTCAGAACTGGAGAGGGGACATTTTCCTCATGGTTACCAAAACTAGAAGGAAACCACACACTTCGGATAAAGTTAGACCATGTCATTCCTAAAAGATGGGTTCATGACAAGGTTGCTAAACATAACAACTATGACGGTAAACTCCAACTAGGGGTTTTATTTACCCAACTAGGAGGTTTCATCAAGTTCGTAGTTTAAGTTCATTCTACGAATTTCAATCTGCTCTATGGTAATAAGGATCACACATGAAGACATGTTAAGCACGAAGATAACATACTAGTGGTTGATTATTTCGATTAAATTTATTTATTACATTTACAAGGTAAGAATTAAAAAATTGATTAATTAATCATTTAATGAACACTCTAAAATATACTACAAGCTATTAAATTCAAATTCATTTGCCATATATATATATATATATATATATATATATATATCAAACCTTTTACCATACATACTAGGAATCAAATTGAACCTATGGATTAAATACACATTTCCTAGATGTCCCTAAATTATCTGCATCTCATACATATTAACAAATTTCAAATATAAATCTTTCTAACAAGAGACTTCATTATACATTTATTCTTTCTACAATGACCTATATAAATTACAATAATAATAATGAATTACACATCACCTTTCGCCATCTTCGCATCCTACAAAACCATGTGAGCATGAAATGGCGAGTGATAAATCATGTTGGCATGACATCCAATACTCTAATCTAAGTAAATTAAATGAATTCAGTTTCACATTTACATATAATAATAATTACAATTCATGAATCAAAAGAAAAGATTTAGAGACATGTATTCATTACATTTCATTTCACTTCATTTCATAATCCAATGAGAGAGATAGAGAAAGGAAGAGAGAGAAACACCATTTTGTCAAAATTTTCTATTTCACACAACAAGTTACACTAAGTGGAGTTTTCAAATTTCAGTTTATTTACATGTGTCAAAAAGTTTCCATGGTGGTTTGCAACTTGGTCAGGGTCCTACAACTTTCTTTTTACATTTTCCTGCTAGTTACAAAACATTCAAAACATGCTCTAAAGCTAAGAAACCATTTTCAAATGTTGTCTTCAGTGAGCTAACACACCATGGTAAAATTTCTACGCTTCCACTTATATAAAAGGATTTCATAGGAACTAATTGAATTGTGAATGTTTAACGCTACTGATTAGCGACTATTTTCCGCCATCGGCCATAAATGAGCTAGTTGTTAATGATCAAAAGTGAGCTCGAGGGCTCAAAAACCACGTCCAAAACTGATACATTTGATGAATGAACGCTAATGAGTAACTTCCTACAAGTTACCCTATATAAGGAGAATTCATTAGAGTTGACGGTCCGAGAACTAGAAAATAGTTTCAAATGGTGACAAGTTTTATGGAGTGACAAATCAGACTGGCCTAGTTTGACCTTGTCAAACTATGATCGAAGCCTTCACGAAAATACTTTTCCAAACTATACTGAAAAGTATTTATCCCTAACCCGAAAGTTCTATGTAATTTTCTAGTAAAAACACCAGAGGTATGCGAAGACGCTATAATAATTTTCCTATCTAGGTTTCAAATGGTAAGGTTCAAATGAAATCCAACTTTTTTAGATTTAACATCTTCCTATCACCGTAAAATAGTGTAATGTGGCTCCTATAAGGGCATCAAACATATCACAAATGTTCATTTGGGTTCAATCCAAGGATTGGAAGTGACACCTCACATAACAAGGTACGCGAAGGAATCATCCTAAATACTTGAAGAAAATGAATGGATGTATCTCTAAGAAACATATTTGAGCCTTATAACATTTCTAAATTCTTCTGTCCTTGAATAAATTTTCATTTTTGGGCTCGAATGATCATTTTTCTATATTTTACTAATTTGACGGGTGTTTCTCCTAATCAAATTTACATCCTCGCATCACAAGGGATGTGGCACCTTTTTGGTTGATGTGGCTCACTGGGTACTTCAAAATTTCATGGAAATTTTAAATCACTCAACTTAAAATTTGTCCATGTGGAGGACATGACGCTCATTGAAGATCTACTTTTGGTTTGGCCTTCTTCAGCATTGGGGGGACACGTGGAGGTTTCCCGCTTTTTCCAGACTTAGAAAATTTTTTTGCAGCTTAGTAAAAAGTTTGAACAGACATGACACATGGAGCCTCATGCTCATTCAGGGTCTCCACTTTGGGCACCATCTTGAAGTTGTGCCATGGAGACACATGGAGGAACCAGCATGTTTGGGGACCAACCCTGAGAGTTTATTTTTAAAGAAGCACCAGGATGACACATGGAGGCCTCCACTCACTTTTTACATTTGCTTAGAATTTTCAACGCCCAAAAGGAGACTACCCTCGAGCATGACACATGGCACCTTCCACTGAGCTTCAAGCATTTAAAAAACTTTCTCAATAAGACACATGGCGAGCCTCGCGCTCATCAAGGTATCAAATTTTTTGGGGACCATCTCAAGGTGCCCATGGTGACACATGTGGCGCTTTGAAAAGTCAAAGAGGTGGGGAGGTGACCATCGAGGCAAACTTGGATTTTTTCCTTTGACCTCTTAAATGGATTAAAATCTCAAAATGGCCCAAAGCCCGATGAGGGAAAAGTCAAAGTTTTACCCTCAGTCAATCGAGAGGTGTGGGACTCTCGGGGGAAATTTGGAAAATTTCCTTTGGGAGAAAAGAGTAAAAGTAAAAAGGGAAGTGTGGTTCCACTCCAACCACATTTGGACATTTTTCAGAGCTCATTTCTTCAAGGGCGAGCTATGGGAAAACTTGGAAAATTTTCCTTTTCCAAAAAGAGAGTAAAATGGCAGAATTTGGCCATGGTTCCACTGGGCCCACCTTAGGACACGTGTCAAGCTCATTTCCAAGGGTGGAGGTGCGGAGAAAAATGGAATTTTTTTCCATTTTTCCAAAAGTTGTAAAAAAGTCAAAGGAAGCCCTGGGTCTATTTTTAAGTTTGAATCTTCCATGTGGATGACCCAAATTCAAAGTAAAGATCAATGACAAATCTAGAGTCTAAATCTAATTTTCCCCCATTTTACTGAAACACGCCTGGAAGTGCAAGTCTTCATGATTTCTTGGTCTTTTCTACACGCCAAGCAGAGAGGGAGTTAATGTTGATATCTGAGTTTGGTGGGAAGATCTGAAGACATCTTTCACCATTAAAATGGTCTGACTATCGTGCTTGATCATATTTTCCATTTTTCTTCTCCAAGCACACAAGGAGCCAGATTTGATAGATTAGGGGTGGAAGTGGTTGGAAAATTGAAGAAAGAGTGATCTACTAGAGGAAGGAGTTGAATGTGGAGATATTCGATGAGATCTGCCCCTCGAGCACTTGGTGACTTTTTGCAGATTTGATTCTTGAGAATCATGATCAAAATCATGGCAAGCACTGGTGCATTAAATGTTTTTATCTTTTGGGGAGAAGGGGCTCTATTGTAAATGTTATAAATGGCACAAATTTTTCTGTGTGCAAATGGTCGAGGTTAGAGGTTGAGTGTTAGAGGTCGAAGAAAATTCTAAGAGGAAAAAATCTTTGACAAAGCCCATCATTTTGAGAATCCATTTGAGAAACTAGGTTATCTCTTTTTGTATTAAGTTTTATTGTGTCAAGGTGGTTACAAGTGTACAACCATTGACAAGCTCTGAGATTGTTCTAGAAACTTTCCCTTGCTAATAGATTTAATCAAATTTGAGTTTTTCTGTGTTGTCTTGAGCAAAATGTGTTTTTTATTTCTAATGTATGCAAGTAGTTTTTCTTGTTTCTATTGCAATCTTGTATTAAATCTGATTCAATCACATAGGCCTCAATCCTTGTGATAGTTTAGTGGCATCTACAATTTCATTTCTCAAGAGATTTCATTTGGGATTGAATAAATGATTTAAAATCACTTTTCTTTCATCTATTGATAGAGATTGTCTATAAGCCTCTAGGTGTACCTTAGGCATGATTTGACTTAGATCTTGATGCTTTGTTGGATTTTCTAACTCGAGCCTTCATGATAGAATCTCAAAGATTGTGTGAAAGAGTGCTAATCTGGCCTCCATTGAAGCACATATTCTAGTTAAAGAAACATTTTAGCTATTTTGTGGCATTCTGTTGGTTTAACCTTCCATTTTGTAAGGTTCCTCAAGGATCTAGTGAATCAAGTTCACCCTACCCCACCTCCCACCAAAAATTCATTCAAAACAACCAATCCTACCTATACTACCCCTGTTTTGTCCTGTGTGCACACAAATGCATAATCTCTATTACCAAAACATGCAGAAGCAATCAGGGTCTCAAATGTCTTTAGTAACCTTTTCCTTGTTGTGAAAATATCTCCATGATCTGAAGTGACAACTCATGAGAGTCAGATCTGGTGTGTTGATCATATTTTCCCAAGGTCTTCTCTATAAAATTTATGTAAAAGAAGGATTTATCATTGTTCTTCAATAAACAAAGGTTACAAAATAGGTTCTCTTACCTTGGTTGAAAGGCACAACCTAAAATAGTGAGGATAGATCAAATCCTTTTGAGGGTGCTATCCATTTCTCCACATTTGAGTGACAAAGGGCCAATTAGATCTCATCCCTGCTACAAAATGACTCACCATGATCTAATTTATCTCTAAGTTTCTATCAAAACTAGTGATGTTGCTCAAACTTTGAGGGAGAATCAATTTGGATACCAACACCTAAGTGGCGCCATTTGGGGAGATTTGGGAATTGATTTTCCCAAGTGATCACTATTTTATTCATTTGCTAATATCTATTTAGCCCTTCAACACCTAAGTTCTCGCACATTTTCTGGGATTTGTTCAAAATCAAGACCCTGTAAAACACTTCTTGTATGCTCCAAGTGTATGTGCAATTCTTTCAGTTTTCACACCTAGTGCACTAGCTTTCATTTGATAAATCTGGTAAAGAAAGGTTAGAATCTTTCCATTTCTAGTTTCTAGCATTGAAAACATTTGACAGATCATATTTAGTGCATTTTCACAACTAAGGTGGAAATCCTTAGTGGTGACTCCTTGTTGATCTGATTTTTAATGAGTACCAGTGTCTTAAAACTCTATCAAAGTCAGATTTGTTACTAATATTTGCAAAGCTGGAAGGAAGAAGATCTTTCTTTTGCTAGGATCCTACTAGGACATTGTTTCCAGAGCTAGGAAAAGCAAAATCAGAAGGAAGAAAATCTTGGAGAGTTGTTGGAGATCAGCAGACAAGGAGAGGGATCTCCATTGATGAAAGTGATCAGCCTATCATTGAAGACTACCATTCAAGTGACTCTGAATCAGGTAGCCTCTTTGTGGAATTGAACTCTCTAGCTGGAGAGGGGCCTTCATTTGATTTTGAAAGGTTTTCTTCACACTCTTCCTTCTATCTTTTCTGAGGTTGATAGAGATTTCCAAGAAACAAGGCCTTTGGGGGATCTCCATTTTGAAAATTATACTCCTGTGTTCCAAGGACCTCACCCCTCATCAATTTTTCACCCCTCCAGGGTCACCTCCTCAAAGGAACATGGCCTTACCCCCACCCACACCCCCTTTTTTGTAAACACCTTTGACCTATAAATTTTGTGGGAATGGTTGGATATCCAAATGCAATGCCTCAAGATGTAAGGAACAAATGCCAAAGTTCCAAGGAAACAATGCTATTACTGGTGATCAACATCTAAAGCTTTTTATCAATATGATGGAAGATTTTGAGATTGAACATGAAGATGTATATATCAAGTTGTTTATCCATACCTTGGAAGAGGATGCTAGGGACTAGTATAAAGCATTTCCAGATAACTCTATTGATTCTTGGACTGAGATGAGCAATGCATTTAGATTGCAGTATGGTGATAGAACTAACCCTAGGTTTCTTTTGATAGAATTTGAAAACATCAAAAAGAATCCTAATGAGTCAGTACATGATTTCAACACAAGGTTTAATAAGACCTTGAGGAGATTTCCTATTAGGATAAGGCCTTGTGATGAGTCATGTTTGATCAAATATACTGATGCATTTGATAAAAAGGCTGCATATTATTTAAGAGACAAAACCCCACAAATTTGAGGCAGGCCTTCACCATGGCTTTACAAATAGAGAACAATATCAAGGAAATTGGAAAGCCTCCAAAAGGGAGGGTGTAAAGTTGGTTAACCTAAAAAACCCCAAACAAGCAAGGCTACTGATTTGGAAGAAGTTGTGAAGACTTTGGTAGGGGTCAAAGAAATTTCCTACAAGCTAGCTCCGGGATGAGAAGGAATTGGGTAGAGCTCACAAGGTCAACACAAGCAACAAGGCCAAGATAGGTTCACAAATCACCAAAGATCTGATGACAGAGGCAAGGGACCTATTGGATTTGGAAATAGATAGTCCCAAGCTAGGGATAACAGAATGGTACCTAATCCTTTGGCTGCTAGAGTTGTTGTGGTGGAGGAGACAGATGTCATTGATTGGTGTGACAAATGTTTCATGCCTCATGCTCCTTGTGAGAAGATCAAAAGAAGAAGAAGAAGCTGATGATGATAATGATGATGATGTCTACATGATGGGTTGCTCCACAAGCTTACAACAAGGGGCAACTTCAACTGAGGTGATAAGTGCCCAGATTGCTACCACTTTTTGGGACTGCATTCATAGGGTACCTATTCTTCCTCCCTCTCATACTTTAGAAGTAGATAATGTACAAGATTTTGAATTTCCCAATAATGACTTTGAATATTTAAGGGCTTTAATGATAAAGAAGTATGATGGAGGAATCCATCTGAGGAAGATAGACAATTATTGATGAATGTTGTTGTGGCTCAAGAGAAGGAATATAACACAAGAAGTAAGGTTGTCAAAGGGGCAGGGCCTCAAGCCAAGCCAAAATCCCTTACTTTCAAACATTCCTAAAGAGGCTCCTAAGAAAGATGCACCTACTAAAATCCCTACAAGTTCCAAACAAAAATCATACCCCTCCTCATGCCCAAGTTGTCAAAAATCTTGTACCACCTAATGAGTGTGTTGGCTTTCCTTCCAATACTTCCTTTGCCAAAGAATGTCCCATATGATATTTCCCAAGTTTTAAGTCAAATCAAAGTCTCTGTTCCAATTTTGAGTTGCTTAGGATTCCTAAGCACAAAAAGAGAGCATTTGAATACTTGGGGTTGAAAGAAGAGAAGACTTCCCTAGTAGAAACATAAACATTGTGGAGACCCCACTAGTCATTGAAGAACCAAAAGCACCACCAACATCAGAAGAGCTAGATGAACCACCTGAGGTCTATTTGGGAACATCCTTGGTGGACTCTCAGATGAATGTGGATCCATTCTTCACCACTTTGATCATTAAGGATAAATTGTTACATAACTGCATGTTTGACTCAGGGGCATCATGCAATGTCATGCCTTTGGAAGTCATGAATGAGCTAAACATCAAAGTGACAACAACATATGGGAAGTGCACTGCCATGGACTCTAGAGAAGTGCCAGTAGTGGGATGTGTGAAGGGTTTGTGGTGTAGCTTGCAGCTTACCTAGGTAAAAACTTAAAACTTGATGTTGTCATTGTTGACTGCCCAACCAAGTGGGGCATGCTACTATCAAGAAAATGGGCTACAAGTGTTGGTGGGAGTGTCCAAATGGATATGTCCTATGCCACCATTCCAATTGAGGGAAGCCTTGTTAGGTTAGTGGGGAAAAGAAAATGTTGCATCTTATTGAGGATCCCAACAATGCATCCTATGAGGTATTGTACACAAGTGTTGATGCAGATAACTTTGTGGGATTTGCTGATGGAAAGGAGCACAAGATTGAAGAATGCAAATGCCTTGAACAAACAGCTCTCCTTGGAATTTATTGTTTGATGGAGCTTGCTCCAAGTTTGGGAATGGTGCTGTGTTTGTTCTACTTTCTCCTGGTCAGAAAAATTTTTTTTCCTTCAAACTCAACTTTGAGTGCACCAACAACATTGCTGAGTATGAGGCACTATTGTTGGGTTTAAGAATTTCTTGGAAATATGGTGTCAAGGACATCATTGTCAAAGGAGACTCAAAATTAATTGTAAAACAAGTCAAAAAACTATATGCCACAAAGAATCAACAATGAAACAATACAAACATGCAGTTTTGGGATTTCATTGAGATGTTTGATTCATTCAACATAGTGCATCATGATAGAAAATTCAATGACTTGGAAGACAAGCTTGCAGTGTTGGGGTCTCGGTTTGACAATTGTACAATGTCCCCATATTGTGAATATGAGGTTGAGGTATTGACAAGACCTTTTATCCCTGACAACATTAAACATTGTAGGTTTTTGATGATGATGCTCAAATCAGAAGATTTCTGCAAAACAAGGAGAGTTTTTTGATCAAAGTATTGATTGGGAGCCAATGGTATGTACAACAAAAGGAAAGGAAACCTTGTTTGGCAAGGGCATCATCCAACTAAAGACCAATACCATTCCTAGAGGGTTAGTTGCTCTTGAGTCCAATTTTGATAATGTTGATCACATTATTAATAGATGCATGGCAGCCTCAAGGGATATTGAGGAGCATGACTTGGCACAAAGGAGAAGCCAAGGAAAATTTGGTTAGGCAACAATCTCAGCAAGGAGGAGAAGCAATCATACATCCAATTGTTGAAAAATATCAAGATTGCATGGCTTGGACCTATTCTGAACTAAAAGCATATAGAGAGGACCTATTTCAACATGAGATCCCCTTGGAGTCTAATGCAAAGCCATTCAGGAAGAAACAGAGGCCCATCAATCCACTCTTATCCCTCAAAATGCAAGAAGAACTAAAGAAGCTAAGAGATGGAGGGATTATCCAGCCCACAAGGTATTCTTCTTGGGTTGCAAACCTAGTACCAAAGTAAAGAAAATGGTGACATCAAGTTATGTGTGGATTTCAGAATCTAAATAGAGCATCAATGAAGGATAATTATCCTTTACCAAATATGGAGAACATGTTGCAGTTAGTGACTGGTTCTGAGTTTGCTTTCCACCTTGATGGTTTCTCTGGTTATAACCAAGTTGTGGTGAAGGAATTAGAAAGGATCAAGACAACCTTTACTACTCCTTGGGGACCTATGTTTATGTCAGATGCCCTTTGGTCTGATGAATGCTGAGCCACCTTTCAAAGAGCAATGGATGTTGCTTTTGCTGGTTACATCAATGAGTTTATTGCAGTTTATCAAGATGATGTGACTATGTTTTCTAGAAAGAGAAGTGATCACTTGCTACACTTGGAGAAGATGTTGATAAGATGTAGAGAATATGGCATCTCACTCAATCCAAAGAAGTGCCATTTTGGAGTGCAGAAGGAAAAGTTTCTTGGTCACATTGTCACAAGAAGGAGTGATGATTGATCCAGAAAGAGTAGAGGCCATCAAGCAAGGTCCCAATCCCAAGAACTAAGAAAGGAATTCAATCCTTCTTTGGGAAATAAACTTCATTAGAAGATTCATATCAAACTTTGCTGAGTTGACCATTCCAATCACTTCCATGCTAAAGAAAGACCAGGTCATCAAATGGGAGGAGGCTTCCATCCAAGCTTTCAATGGGATTAAAGAGGCACTAAAGCATGCACCTATTCTAGTAGCTCCAGATTATAAGAAGCCCTTTCAACTATTTTCTTTGCTTTCAAAGAACACTATTGCTTATGTCCTGCTACAGAAGGATGATGAAGGGGCTGAGAGGCCAATTGCCTTTTTTCAGTAAGGCCTTATAGGGGGCTGAGATGAAGTACACTATCATGGAAAATTAGGCATTTTCCTTAGTAAAAGAAACAAAGGTTTTTAGACCTTACATTCTAAGTTCTAAAGTGGTTTCTTATGTTCCCCACACCATGGTGAAGGACATCTTGTCAGAGATGGAAGTCTCAAGAAAAAGATGCAGGTGGGTGAACAAATTGCAAGAATATGATATGGATATCCAAACCACAAAGTTGGTGAGAGGTTTGGGCTTGGCTAAGCTTATGGCTGAGAGCAACTTGCAAACTATTGAGGTAAATGAGGTAGAAGAAGAAAGGGTAGGTGTATTTCAAACATTGATGAATTCTGAGTGGTATAAAGATGTAATTTTTATCTCAGACATCTAACTTCCTTGAGCACTTAAGTAAGAACCAGAAGAGAGCCCTTAAGTTGGCTTCCCAAAAATATGTCATCACTGATTATGGGTTAGCTTGGAAGAACCTAGAGGGAGTCCTCTTAAGGTGCATTATTAAGAAGAAGAAGCCCCCAAGATAATTGTTGATCTCCATGGAGGAGTTTGGGGGGCAACTTTTGTCAGCAAGAGTCACAACACACACAAGATCCCGAGGGCTGGTTATTGGTGGCCAAATCTTTCAAGGATACAACCTTGTTGGTTAGAAGATGTGAAAGTTTTCAACACTTCTCTGGAAGACTGAAAGCTTCAGGCTCCCTTCCTTTGCATCCTGTATCAATTGAAGCCCCATTCAAGCAATGGGGAATGGATTTCATTGGTGAGATTTCAGACCCTTCAAGTGCTGGCCACAAATGGATTCTTATAGCAACTGATTATTTTACTAAATGGGTGGAGGAAATCCCCACCAAGAAGGCAACACACCAAGTTGTCATGGATTTTGTGCTAAACAACATCATCTGTAGGTTTGGGGTGCCAATCAAGATTGTTGTTGATAATGCCATGAGCTTTAGAGCTAAACCTTTGTGGTAATGTGCAAAGGAGTATGGAATCAACTTGACATATGCCTCCAATTACAATCCCTAAGGAAATGGACAAGATGAGTCCAGTAATAAAAATTTTTTGAAGATCATCAGAAGAACATTGAGCAGAACAAGAGAAAGTGGGGTGAACAGTTGAAGTTTTTGTTTGGGTAGATAGGATCACTATCAAGAGGGTCACTAGAAAGAGTCCATTTGAGTTGGTATATGGGACTCAGGCCTACTACCCCTTCATATGCAACTATCTTCATATCAGTTTATGCAACAACTGGAAGATCAAGAGGTAGGTCCTTATGATGCTCGCATTAACTAGATTGTTGAGCTTGATGAAGAGAGGAGGGCATCCCACTAGAGGCATGTAAAGTTCAGAGAGAAACTGAAGAAGTTATTTGACAAGAAGGTCACTCCCAGAGCTTTCAATGTTGGAGATCTTGTGTTGCTATGGGATAGTAGACATGAGGATAAGGGCAAGCATGGCAAGTTTGACTCATTATGGATGGGCCCTTACTCCATTGATATTAGGATTGGTGAGCATACCTTCTTCCTCAAGGACTTAGATGGTGAATTGCTTGAGTTTCCTATCAATGGCAGGAATTTGAAGCATTTCTTGATTGATTCCCTTGAATCAAGGAAAATCTTTTGTATACAGTGTATAGTTTGTTGTTTATTCCTCGTCTTTTGTGTGTTTTTGCTCGTCGTTTTAGTCCTCAATGACCTGCTTTTTTGGGTTTCTTTTTTTTTTTTAAGATGGCTTTGTTTCTCTACGCTGTAAGATGACTCCATTTCCCAATGGATATTCTTGGCACTTGGTCTACCTTTTTTCTTGTGGCACTCACAGGGAGTGCCCATCCCCGAGTCGGAGCCGATGTTGGTGCTCAAAATAGTCTCACCCCAATTTTCCTTTGAAAATCTATCGATTTGCCTCTCGCTACTTTCTTTTTTCCATGTTGTGCCCGGGTTAATCTTTGTTTCCATTTTTAATCTGTCATAGGGTCATAGATCACTTAATGGGTCCATGGTTTGCTCCTAGTTTCTTTGTTCCTTTGGAAAAGTTCTATAATTTGGGTCTCTTCTCTCTCATCTAAAAACTCATTCTCCCATGTTTTCCATTCTCCATAGGTTTTGTCTCCCTATTTTTCTTCCTAAATACTTGAAGAAAAATGAATGGATGTATCTTTGAGAAACATATTTGAGCCTTGTAACATTTCTAAATTCTCTATCCTTGGAGAAATTTTCATCTTTGGGCTCAAATGATCATTTCTCTGTATTTTAAGGTTTGAAGGGAATTTCTCTCAATAAAATTTTCATCCTTTCATCGATAGGGGACGTGGCACCTTTTGGTTATATGTGGCTCATTTGGGTATTTAAAAATTTCACGGAAAGCCGCTACTCAAAATGTGTCCATGTGGAGGAATAGTGCTCTGTTTGAAGATCTACTTTTTGGTTTGGCCTTGATCAGCACTTCTAGAGGACACATGGAGGTTTCCTCTACTTTGCCAGACTTAGAAAATTTTTATGCAATTGATACATGTTTGGAAAAATAGGAAATGTGGTTAGCTTGCGCTCATTTAGGGTCTCCGCTTTGGGCACCATCTTGAAGTTCTGTCGTGGAGACATGTGGAGGAACCGTACATGTTTGGGGACCGACCCTTGAGTTTTATTTTGAAGAAGCACCATGATGACACGTGGAGGCCTCCACTCACTTTGCATTTTACTTAGACTTTTCAATGGCCAAAGGAGAATGCCTCGAGCATGACACGTGGCACCTTCCACCGAGCTTCAAGCATTCAGAATACTTTTCCAGTAACATGACACATGGCAAGCCCGCACTCATTTAAGGTATCAATTTTTTGGGACCATCTCAAGGTGCGCCATGGTGACACATGGTAGTTTGAAAATTCAAAGAGGCGGAGGTGGACCATCAAAGGCAACTTGGATTTTTTTCCTCTTAAGGATTAAAATCTCAAAATGGCCCGCAAGCCCGATGAGGGAAATAGTCAATGTTTTACCCCGGTCAACAACAGAGGAGGTGCAGACTCGAGGGAAATTTGGAAAAATTCCCTTTGGGAGAAAAGAGTCAAAAGTAAAAAGGGAAGTGTGGTTCCACTTGAACCACATTTGGACACGTGTCAGGCTCATTTCCCGAGGGTGGAGCTACAGGGAAAACTTGGAAATTTTCCTTTTCCAAAAAGAGAGTAAAATGGTAGAATTTAGCCGCGGTTCCACTCGAACCACATTTGGACACATGTTAGGCTCATTTCCCGAGGGTGGAGGTTTGGAGCAAAATAGAATTTTTTTCCCATTTTTACAAAAAGTTGTAAAAATTCAAAGGAATCCTCAAGTCTATTTTTAACGTTTGAATCTTCCACATGGACAACCCAAATTCAAAATATAGATCAACGGAAGATGAGAGTCTCAATCTGATTTTGCCCCATTTTACTAAAACATGTCTATAAGTGCGAGTCTTCATGATTTATTAATGTTTTCTCGCATGCCTAGCAGAGAGGGGAGTTAATGTTGATATCTGAGTTTGGTGGGAAGATCTGGAAGATGTCTTTTGCCATTAAAATGGTCTGCAATCTATTATGCTCAATCAAATTTTCTGTTTTCTTCTCCCAAGACAGCAAGCAAGGTGCCGATTTGATGATTAGGGGGTAAGTGGTTGGAAAATTTAAGAAAGATTGATCTACTAGAGGAAAGAGTTTAATGCATGAAATATTTGATGAGATCTTCCCCAACACCAAACTTTTTGCAAATCTAATTCTCGAGAATCATGATCAAAATCATTGCAAAGCACTCGATGCATCAAAGGTTTTTGTCTTTTTGGGGAGAAAGGGCTCTCATTGTAAATGTTATAAATGGCACTAATTTTTTGTGCAAAAGGGTTGGAAGTTAGAGGTTGGAGTGTTAGAGGTCGAAGAAAATTCGCAAGAGGAAAATTTGACAAAGCCTGTCTTTTGAGAATCCATCTGAGAAACTAGGTTATTTCTTTTGTATTAAGTTTTATTGTGTCAAGGTGGTTGCAAGTGTATAGACATTGAAAATATCTAAGACTGTTCTAGAAAGTTTCCCCTGCTAATAGGATTAATCAAATTCAATTTTTTTGTGTTGTCTTGAGAAAAATGTGTTCGTTTTATTTCTAAATGTATGTAAGTAGTTTTTCTTATTTCTGTTGCAATCTTGTATCAAATCTAATTCAATCACACAAGCCTCAATCCTTGTGACAAGTTTAGTGGCATCTGCAATTTCATTTCTCATAAGACTACAAAATGACTCACCATGATCTAATTTGTCTCTAAGTTTCCCCTGTCAAACCAGTGATGCTGCTTAAACTTTGAGGGAGAATCAATTTGGATATCAAACTTGCGGGATTCGGTTCAACATCTCACTTGGGAATCGTTATCACTAAATCATAGCACCCTTATGTTTCAAGTGCATATACTTGAGCTCATGGTGTGATTGGATAACATGGGTACTATCTCTAAGTTGTGGGACTTGCTACTTAAGATAGACCTCCAGAGAAAGTCTGGTTCTTGCTCCTAAAACTACCTTCCACAATCTACTCTAATGCAGGCAAAACTATCTTTCCTAATCTAACTTTCTAAGGGACCAAGGAGAGAGAATGCATGAAAATGAAAGCCTACACTAAATTAGTGATACACCAAAAAGAAGGGGTGTGAGAGTAGTCTTCCAATGTGTGAGATACATAAGCAAAGTGCACACTAGAAGGGGTGATGAAAGTTCTCCACAATCTAGCAAAATGCATTCACAACAACATCTCAAACATACACAATGATAATGGATCCCTGCAAGAGCATAAAGATAGACACAATACACTTGTAATCAAGGTTAGAGGGGTAAGAAGAATGCAAGAAAACATAGCAGGGGAAGATGCATCCACAAACTTGTATTTTATTGCTTCATGATATGCACAGTTCAATCTCTTACAAGATAAGGGCCTGGATCACCATGTAAGGAGTCCACTACAAGGGCCTACAACACATTGGCTTCACAAAGAAATTTTGATAGAGATTTGCTACAAGAAAACTACCTCTTTTACAATGAGCCCAACACTCCAATTTATAGGAAAATGAGAAGAGAGAGAGAAGGGGAAAATGGAAATCCCAAAATCTATCCTTCAACCACTTGTAAGAGGAACCAAATGGAGTTAAATGATTGTATGTTACTTGTAAAAGTCTCCCCATACTGTCCCTAGGTGTTGCAGCAGAGAAGGAATGATGACCATGCCTCTTAATTGCACTCCCAACTACCAAATAAAACATCATGTCAAGAACTTGGATACGTTTTATGAAAAACCCCATTGATTTCTCATCAAATCCTGAATTTCTTCATTACTATACGTTGGGCTCGAAGCCACGATTCCAATGGTACCAATTTTGTGCAATTTCGTTGAGAAATGAAAAAGTTATGGCCTTCTCGAGTACGAGCAAATATTTTGGGTCCGCGGCAGCATTTTCTTCATTTGACAAGAAGGCGTTTTCTCGTCAGGTTTCGTTCCGAAAGTCCAATTTTATGAAAATTGGAGCTCAGTGTCAAAAGTTATGGCCATTTGAAGTTCAGGAGGTCAAACTTTGACTTTTCTCTTTGAATCTTGGTATTGCGGAAAATTGGGTTCTCGTGTCCCGGCTGTCCCAGACACATTCTTCCACATCGATCGATTCGGCTTAGCTTGGCTCCTTGTGCGGTGATTTCACCTTTGCACATCCCACATGTAACTTTGTCCCGACTATCCTAGATAAAAATCTCCGCACCACCCGCACTTTCGACTTGCAAAATCGGCCGATTCATGTCCCACATGTACTTTTGTCTCGATCTGCCCGACCACGTGTAACAAAAACTTCCGCTTTTGCCGATTTTCACTACCTGTGGCCATTTCAGCTTTACATGTCCCATGTGTAGTTTTGTTCCGATTGTCCTAGACCATGTGGAACAAAAACTTCCACTTTTGCCGATTTTCATTGCCAAATGCCATTTCACCAGACGTCCCACGCATCCCGACGTCCCCAACTGTCCCGCGGACCACCTGGGACAAAAAGTTCTGACTTTACTTGATTCCTTTGTATTTTGGCTGCAAACTTGGTACGACGAACCTTGGTACAATCCGCACTGGTACGACCTGTAGCCTTTAGACCTCGCAATGCATTAAAACAAGCCTGTGACTTCATTTTTGCATTTTTTCAATTTTTTCTAACTCGTTGGGATTTTTCCTTAGATGGGAGAGTTAGAGAGAAGCCAAAGGGGCCCTAAAAACATGATTTTGGGCATTGAATCAATCTACTTGCTCGAGACTCAAGAATCTGATGCATGTTATCAAAATTTACCTCGAGGGGTGAATTTTGGATAATAGGAGTTTCATCAAATAGTTCACGAGCATCAATCTATCCTCCACGACAACACACAAATCTTCTCGATCCCTTGAAAATTTCAAAAAAAATATGTTCCCATTATGTTTTGACGATTGTCTAAGGCCTGCTCAAGGCTCCATATTGAACACGAGTTGGAAGAATGTTGGCAAGGTTTTATGGAGCCAAAAGTCTTTTAACACCTCCAAACACTCCTATGAATTTGTTGAGGGTAAAATAAAATATCTGATAAAAGGAAGATTGTAGGTGTACGCCCTCCTAGTTTACCAAGATGTTGAACCCAAATGACAAGATAAGAATGATGAACTCCCTTTCAAGCATTAAAACAAATAGTTGACAACCTTACACATGCATGTTTATCTTGTCTGTAGCGTCCTAAACAAAAGAAATAGCCAACAGTCCTTCCACATAGCCCCAATCTGGAATGTGAGAAGAATATGTAGGGGAGCTGAGAGGTTGGCTCCACAACCACCAAAGAAATTAGCGCCAAATTCTCCTGGGTCTTTACAATGAACCCACATCTGAGATTAGAGAGAATATTGAAACCCATACACCACGTTTTCCTAGGGAAGGTCAAATACCACTCCAGTTTTCACATTAGCCTGCACGTCTATTACAGCAATAACAACTATAACATCCAATATTATTCCTTTATCATTTAGGCTTTCATTGATAACCAAACACTACTCCTGAGATCCCATTTTCATACAAGCTGGGAGGGTGTAAGAAAAACATTGTGGAAACCTGGATCTACACTTGCCCAGCGCGTTTGCTTTGAAAGTGCCTAAGAGTTTTCAACAAACTAATTTGTGTATATCTTGCAATAGATGCAGTCCACGAGCCCAAATTCATGAGTTTAGTTGAACAGTTCACATGCTAGCGCATGCTTCCACGTTTGTTTTGCACGCCTATCTACCAGAGCACCTCAACTACAACATCTGATAAAAATTCTTATTTTGGCGCACAGGTTAGGAGGAAGCTGACAATTGTAAACTGATCAGGGTTGAGAGCTATTTTTTTCCATAGGTGAAACAAAGTGATTTTCCCATGAAGAAACTTGAGTCCTTTGTACACAGTCGTAGTCATGGGCATAAAAAAAAAACTTGCCCTTTTGGCATTCTATCGAGTAGGTCACATGGCTAGCAATGTGCCTCTCAACATTCTTCTTCTTTTCTGTATACAACAAACAAAATAATAGCAGACAAAAAGTTTCTTTTCCTCTCAGAGATCATTAAACATGCTTTAGCAGAAATACAGACCCAAATCCATCAATATGCATATAGTGAGATTAGAATATATTTGTTATAGTTTTATCCCTATGTGCAGCATTGAAAGACTACATTGGCGCAAATATAGGGACAACTAGAGATTGAGCTCCATTTGGCACAGCTCCACGCACAGTTTTTGAGTCACTGCAACTAACAAATTACTACCAGAAATTATAATGTTAGCTTGTGTCTCAGTGCAGGTAATGCCTCTACACCGCAACTGAAGTGGTTGTATTATTATGCAAGGAAGATGGCCATTCTGAAAAAAAATTCATGGCACCAATACGTTGTCAGAGAGTCCATGTAGCTTCACATGGCAAAATTTACTACGTTCACCCACCTTCCCTTTTACACGCGTTCTCAAAACTCATTTCTTAACTAATTTATTTATTTATTCCTTTTCATTTGATGTGGCATTACAGATTCCATTAAACAAATGGACCATTGATTCTAAAATTCAATACTAATTATATAAACATCGAAAATGTTTTTTAAGCTTATATTGTGAACTTGGACGAATAAAAATTTAGAAGAATTATTGGCATGAGAGATTTTCAATATGTGACGAATAAAACCAAAAATATCTCAAAATATTTCGAGGGAAAGCTTATTGATATTGTTATGATCATTGCGTACTTGAGATAAAAATCATGTGAATGTGGAAACATTACTAGAAATTATGTATATGATTAGACTAAAATATCAATTAAATTGAAAAGACTATTTGAAGTTTAGTGTGCTAATGTACACGATGCCATTTTTCTCTAGATTATGCTAATTTATCTTTTTGGGAAAAAGTACTATAGCTATAATGTTTGCATTTAAATGATGCTACATTATTAATATATTTATATATTTATTATATTTTCTATGTACATTGTTTAATTGTTTAGATATTGTAATAGTAATCGGAAGAAAATTAAGAAAAAAAATAACATTTATTTCATGCAAAAAATGAAATTTTCTATAGTAATAGTAATATCTCTAATGTGTGTGATTAGTGTACTTGAATGATTTTAAGAAAAAGATAAATAACATTTATATATGAATTCTCCAATAAAACCATGAAGTAAATAGTTTTCCATAAATTCAATGTACAACCATGGTAAGTTTAAACTGACTATCCCATGGAGCTTCCCATCACTCCCCCATCACATGACATGCCACCTGGAAAGAAACCCGGCACCGGAAGCAGTCAAATCACGGACCCGCGGACCTGCATAAATGCACGGAGGATAATTTATTGATTTTGTTGGCTTTGTTCAGTGTGTCGCCGCCGCTCGCGAGGGGTGCATTTAAGGAGGCAGTGAAAGCCTAACCAAACCACTTAACAGTGAACATATAAACATTGACTCCAAACGCAACCACTTAACCCCAAACGTCGTTTTAACAGTAAACATATACACTTCACTTTCATAGAACGTAGGAAGAAGAGGGAAGGCCGAATTGGGTTCTCCATTATTCTGCACCATCTATGCAAAGAAAATCATCAGTCCTCTGTTTCACATTTGCAGTCCACATTTGTTAGGAAGGGACGTTCCACAACACACAACAACCTTAGTCACAGGTAATTTGACACCCAAAAACATTGGATCTTAAGGAATATACAATTTGGTTTTTTTTTCATTATTTTTCTGTATATACAACCATGACAAAGGGAAAGATTTTTCATTTTTCTCTGTTGTCACTTTAAATATGGATCTACAACTAATTTGATTTAAAATAAAACTATGTTTATTAATTTTTCAATCGATTGTTAAATTTGGTTAATGTAATTCATCACCAAATTTGCAGTTGTGAATCAAAATGTAAATCAAAATATTCTTTCAAAAAAAAATTTTATCTACATTTTTACTATTCCCCCCAATTTCACCCTAATATCTCTATTATATTCATCATAGATAAATAAACACACCTGCTAAATACTAATACTTTGTTAATAATGTATTGTCCTTATCTAAAAATGTTTCTAACCAACATTCTGGTTTTCTTCACGAGTCAATATTATTGATGAATTCCCTAGCAAAGAGGGATAAGGGTCTGAAGAAAACCAATATATAATCATTCTTACACCGGTCCTTTTCGGTTGTATGCAACCTTAGGTTTTTTGAGATCCCTTGTCCTCACCTAATTTATCTTCTTTTCTACAAACTAACCAAGAATCCTCATTTCTCGCTTGAAACTATTATCACTTTTAGCCATTGTGAAGACATGAACTGATGAAAGAAAATGAGAAAGACCATCACTAAAACAAGGGAAAGAGAGCTCCAAAAATTGATATTATTTGGAAGCCAAGTAATGGTGCAATTACATTCAACAAGCGAGAGGGTGAGAGAGTGATGGTAAAAGGAAAGACAAAAGACAACAATACCACCTTTACGACTATTTTACCACTCTTTGGGAAGAGACGCGTTTGAATCAAGGCATGTTATTTTAATATAAATGTTAAGAATATTACATACAAGGGAGAGTAGATTTGTCATGATTGATTAGGTCGATGACTAACACGAGGAAATCACAACTTGTTCTCCATCTTGATGAAAAACACAGTGTGTTTTTTAACATGTTGAAAAACACAGTGTGTTTTTTAACATGTTGAAAAACACACTGTGTTTTTCAACACGTTGAAAAACACGATGGTTTTCCACACAGTTTCATTTACGAAATTGAATTTTATGTATTATAGGCACATATTTATAGGCACAAGAAGTAACTCCAACCATCATATTTATAGGCACAAGAAGTAACTACAATAGTTGAAGTGGGTCACCTTCATAATCCTCTTAACTATTTGGATGTGACCCATCACATTTTGATCGTTGTGTGTTCTCAACCATCATGGTCTTCCTTGTGTGACATACGACATTTAACCAACACAAAATATGACACTTACATGTCACTTCATCTCATATCTGCTCAAGTTTGTGCAAGTAACCAAAGTTGCACTTAAGGCTTTCTAACCCATTGCATGCCCCATTTTGTAAGATGTTGTAAGTGCATAATACTCCCATTATGATGCACACGCTGACCTTTGTGCCATGCTTCAACACTTCTACACCTAGGGAGTAACTCCAACCTTTATGCAAGATGACTACTATTTATAAGAACAAAAGTATTTATTCTATGACACTACATTGTGCATGCACTATGTTGCATAAAACACTTGTCCCTAAGTTTTTTGTGTGATGTGCATTGCTTGCACATTCTTATGCTCATACATCATACAACTTAGGTAAGAGAAATGAACCATGAAATCTTCCTCGTGCATTCCACGAGGTCTTCAATAGATCCTTTATGTTTAGCAGGTTTGCATACACTTAACCATGTTACACCTTCAACTTACCTTCCTTTCCACTTATCTAGATACTCTTGATATTCCCTTCTACACGTTTTCTTACAAGTTTGAATCACACGAAAGACACTTTATACAAAGTGGTCACATGTAATATAAAATATCTTCTATATACCAAAAATACAAAATATAGACTCTTATATATACCAGAAATACAAAATATAGACTTAAATACTAAAAATAAGAAATAGTCTCATATACTCTTAATGACCTTATAAACCTTGACACTGAAAGTATATATTAATTTCATATACTATAAACTATCTTACAATTTCAAAACAAGATACACCACATCAATCTTTAGGGTATTGTATCAGTCTTTAGGGTGTTAAATTAATGTTTAGTGTATCCCAATTATTTTATGTGGGGTGACTAATTAGTGTCAAAGGTGTCGTATAAGTGTTTAAAGTGTCCTAAATTAATTTAATGTGGGTGACTTAATATTATTTATGGTGAGAGAATTAGAATAATTATAGCTAATATTATGTTTCCATTCATCATTAGAATTAGAATTCTTTTAGCTAATACTTCTAGAGATGTTATGTTAATGTTATAAACAATTTGTAAATTTATTGTTCGTTTTATATAAACAAACATGCAAAAAAATTAAATGTTTTGTTATGTGGAAGGAATACAAATCAAATCTACAATATTATCTAAATGAAGTTAGTGATCATATAATCTTTCCAAGAATAAGTAGGAATTACACTTGTATGTTAATAAGTGGGATCGATGAAAAATATCTATTACCTAATACAGTGAAAATAGGAACAAATTTATGTTCTCGATATACACATGGATGGCTTAAGAAAACACTTGTGGAAAATTTTTACATAGTTGCTTGGGAATGCGTGGAGGATGGCCCTAGATAATGGTCTAGAAAGATGGCACAAACAACCTGTGAGGCTATGTTCTATGGTTAGTAGATTTAAATAAGTTACATCAGCTCAACATGTGATGTCGATATATTCTGCTCCACATGTCTTGAACTCTATAGTGTCATGTGACATGCGCATGTGAAATCTCGGTAAATTATTGTGTTCCAAGTAACTGCAAAACACTAGGAGTGACATTGCAAAAAACAACTACATAAACGCTAAATAATATTGTGAACTATTTTATTATTGTAATATTTTGTTTAGTATATAGACACTAAATAATAGTGTGAACTAGTTTATTATTATGGTATTATTGTATTCAACCCATTTGTTAATAAATGATAGAGGATTCGATAATTTCTACAATTTGTGTTTATTAATCATTGGTATGAGACTAGTTAACTATGTTGATATTATGTTGGTATTGGTTAAATATGCATGCGATCTTCGAGCTGTTAGTTGTGATTTCATTGCTCTTAGTTGTTTTAAATTAAATACATTAGGAAAAGTTTGATTTCTTGGATGCATTATAGTTGTAAATATTGTGAATGTGGAACTCATTTGTGTGTGTATATATATATTATGTATATTATTGTTAAATATTGTTAAATATTGTAATGTTGTGTTGTGAATGTTTAATGAAAGTTGAAGCTATAAAAATTATGTGATATCATACTCTGACTCTCAATTTGGCATATGGGGGCAAGTGCCTCTGCAAAGACAAGAATCGGTGCGTGCTGAAGGGGCTTTCCCCTTAGGATGCCACATCGATATGCCCAACTATCGTTGCGTGATGAAGGGGCTTGCCCCTTAGGATTCCGCATCGATAGATGGGTGGTAGACTATGTTGAGCAAGAGGTTTTTAAAGTCACCCACCGACCTTCCACTCAGAAATGCACCCTCCCGTAATATCACAACCATCCCTTTTGCAATGGACGGTTGTGATATTATGGGAGGGTGCATCTTGGGTGAAGGATAGCCATTGGCATTTATCGATACTTCAATTTTTCATGGTTATTGTGATTACTTTATCATATTGGATGACATATATTTGATTTGACATGTACCGTACTAACGTTAATTGTATATTTTTTTTGTACTAGTTACTCTTTTTTGTGCAGTGAATATGAATACCATGAGCCTAATATCTCACGATCATGTTTGTAAAATGGAGAGATACGAAAATATGAGTTTCCACGTAAATTGAAGATGAAGGGTGTTCACATAAAAAGTTTGATAGTTTTTAGCTAAATGTCACATTCTTTGTCACATTATAGATGACCATATTGTGATATAGTTGTGCACTGGAAGCAGTAGGCAGCCGTATAAATAGTTATTTTCCTTGCATTTCAATACTTGTCTTTTATACATGTGGCTTTTGAATTAGACAAAAATTTGAATGCTTCCAATGTTTTAAGATGGTATTCATGTTGATGATGAATCACAAGTCAAAATTTATTTTGGTAAGTATGAAATAAGTATTTCATTAACGATACAAAACTGCATGTAATAATTTTTAGGATGGGAAGGAGGCCCAAATGGCAGAGCATGATCGATCTTCCTATCCAAGAGATTACAGAGGAAAAGAGTCAGTTTTCATATGATGACCTAGAATGGACACCAATAGGGGATGAGCCGAGCATCGACATTTGTGCCGCCATACCGCTCGCAAGACTACATGCATTTCTAAAGGGGGAAGGTTCTAACGAAATTTTTGAGACTACCTTCACCCGCACACATCACACGTCAACAAATATAGAAAATCCAAAACCACAAACAACCAAGTCATATTCTAGGTTTGGAAATTCGCTAACAAAATATTTTTTTGTACGTTCTTTTCGTAAACAGTTGTATAACATTTGATGTTACCATTTTTAATGCAGCTATTGGTGTTCGTATGGTCCAAGCGACAATAGAAATAAGTTAGTAACAAGTGACAAAGTGAGTAGGTGTATAATTAAAAGGGGTTGCCAATGTCATTTCAATGTGAAGGTTTTTTATGGGAGACCGACAATGGCGATAATATTATACAACCAACCGTTTCATTGTGATGTAAATGGTGAGTGTTGTCATGGGAAGAATGAAAATACCATTAATGATCCTCATCTAAATGTTGCCCCGTACTTATCTGATGAATGCAAAACTTATATTGAGAGTCTTTTGTTAATGGGAGTCACCGTGGACATGGTGTACGATAAATATATAGAGGATCCATCAAACGTGGGTATATCGAGCAGGAGAGATGAATACATGACAAGAAAGGATGTGGTGAACACGTGGAAAAGAGTTCACTTCAGAAGGTCTCAAAAGCATTCCGATGATGCCATGAGCGTGAACTTATGGCATGCGGAGGAAAGAGACATATTTTTCTACTATCAACGCCCAAATGGAACCACCGTTCCATTCATCATGGGGTTGCAAACACCGTGGATGTGTGAGAGAATGGTTCAACATTCACACAATTCCATAATCTCCATGGACTCGACGTTTTCTACCAACAAATATGGCGTAAGTAATTGGAATGAATTTTGAAATGATGTGTAATTTACGTATCATTAATATTATTCTTTTTCTATTATATTAAACTCTATGTTACCATTTGATGTCATATTTCTTGCAGTACCAATTATACACATTGCTTGTTTTTGATGAGCAAGAAGCGGGGCCCTGTAGCACATGGGCCATCTCTTCGAGGAATAAAATCAAATATATTTACGGGTGGTTGGTGGAAGTCCAAAAATGAGGAAAACACCTTCGTGCTGATTGGCAGATCAATGCATTCATTATAGATGATGCGTCGGCTGAAATCCAAGCCATCAGGTGTGTTTTTGGTTGTCGTGTAGTGCTATGCTTATGGCACGTGCGCAGGGCATGGTTGAAAAAATGTGCACAAGTATTGTAGCAAAGAGACTAGGTGGAAGATTTTTGAGAGACTAGGTACCATCATGTATGGTTCAGAAATTCATCACGAGCACACATTTCAAATCATTGAAGACTTCTTTAATGAATTCAAAGAGGAAACTAAGTTCCTCGAGTACTTCAGGAATACATGGTGTGAGAGCAAAGAACGTGTTGGTGAGTGTGATCCTTTGTGTGTTTCCTTATTAATTATCATCAATTATAATTCTTGGTTTATAATGTCACTAATTTTCAATCTGTGTCACTTGACAACTATGTGGGCAACAAATTTTAGAAACTTCTCCCATGCGAATCAAGAAACAAACGCATCTATCGAGTCCTACCATTGTTTTTTGAAGACTAAATACTTGTGTGATAGACAAAAGAAATGTACTCACCGATGGACTATTTGTTCTACACACTTGTGTACAAGGTGGAGCCATTTTACAAACACAAGAGGAAGTTACAAAAATCTGGCTTTTTGACCAATTTCAAAAAAGAAAGACATCTATTGACAGTGGTTGAGAGAGCAAAGAGTATTCCTGATACTGATTTCCTTGCAATTGCACCTGATTGCAATCAATTGTGGGTTAGGAGCCAAACAACTAGAAGCTCATGGTATTTGGTAATGAAATGCGGAGCCTTGGATGTTTGCGAATGTGCTTGGGCTATCAGAGGAAACACATGTAAGCACGTGTTGAAGGCATTGGATTTTCACAAGAAATATGTGTCGATGTCATCATATCAAGCACCAAAAGTGATAGGTAATTCAATGCCATCATATGTTACCATTGTATATTGCTAAGAATAATTTGTAATGAAATAAGCATCGTGTTGAATTTCTTTTCATTTCACGTGTAGGAGGCAATACTTATGGGGAGACAAGTAGGGTAAATGAAGACACGTTCCGACACGGCCCCTCTTCGTCGTATCCAACATCAAAAGTTGAAGGTAATTTAATGTCATCGTATGTGGCAAGTAGTCATATAGATTGCTAAGAATAAGTTGTAACGAAATAAGCATCGTGTTGAATTTCTTTTCATTTCACGTGTAAGAGGCAATACTTATACGGAGACAAGCGGGGGTAAATGAAGACATGTTTCGACATGGCCCTCTTCGTCGTATCCAACATCAGAAGTTGAAGGTAATTTAATGTCATCGTATGTGGCAAGTAGTCATATAGATTGCTAAGAATAAGTTGTAACGAAATAAGCATCGTGTTGAATTTCTTTTCATTTCCCATGCAAGTACCTATATAGACAAGTAGGGTAAATGAATACACTATCCACACGGACAACAAGCAACAAAATGAAGACATCGTTGTGGCAAGTCATATAGATTGCTACAATAAGTTGCAACGGCCCTCTTCGTCAATTTATATCCAACATCGAAGTCAAGGTAATTTAATGTCATCCCTCTTCGTATGTGGGTAAGTAGTCATATATGATTAGTCATAAGAATAAGTAAGTTGTAACGAAATAAGCATCGTGTTGAATTTCTTTTCATTGCTTTTCATTGCAATGCATACATATACATACAATACACTATACAACGACATATCCAACATCAGAAATGAAGGTAATTTAATGTCATCGTATGTGGCATAAATGATGGCCCCTCCTCATCAATTTCCATCGACACTCATCTGACAGACATATAAATGATGCATGTTATGGGATGGCCCCTCCTCACCACCTTGAAACTCACTGACAGTTGATGGTTAGTTGTGTATAAATAAATAATTTTCTATAATGTCTTATACGTCACAGGAACTCCTAAAATAGTTGGGGCTGGTGGTTTGATGATAGAAAGTAAACCAAATTTTATGGAACACACATCCAAAGAATTCTTGAAGTCAATCTTTGATACATGACTGAGTATAGATGAATAGAAAAAAAAATTCTTTGAATGTGTTCAAAGGTTTAGGAGAGACTTAGAAGCATCAAATATGTTGGATGTTTCTTTCAAAGGAGATGTCAATGAGATTGCCACCACCCGCATGCGTCCATGGTTTAGTGCGAGTAAAAAATGCCACCGCAGTGTGAGTAAGAGGCCAGTCATTGTAGAAGATTTGAACAATCACGCTGAAGACTACGAATGCTTCCAATTTCCCAATGGAAATCATGCAAAGAGGAGACAAACCACACAAATGGATCATACAAGTTAAAACATTGAACTATTAGTGTGAACTATTCGCAAGAAATTTTAATTGTGGAGGTGAAGACTAACATATTGATCATTTATTTTGCAGGTGGTTCAAATGCAGCTGAAACATCTCCCCACCGCCACTTATCTTTCAGCAATTTAGCATCTGACGCAAGGTGTGTATTGAATGTCCTTAATATCATAACATTTTTTTACTGTATGTAAGGTAAAAATCCTTTGATACCTTGTCTAATATTTAATTCACTGTGTTGCAGATGCAACGGATATGCAAATGGTGTATCTTACAGAATGAGTAGGTTGAGCTTTGGAAAGTAAATGTATGGCATGTTCAGTGGGCCTAAATTATAATTGTAAACATTGCCAATTCATGTATAGGAGATTGTACATTGCGTATATTTAAAATACATAAATATGGAACGTGTACAACTGACCTACTCTTTGACTATTTTTAGAGTGTTTTAAAAAAGTGCTTGGTGGTGTTAGCCAACGTAGAACCGGTCACGTAATATATGGATAGTATACAATATTTTAACAAATAGAAAGTTGATGTAATTACGATGAAAATATGTAATCAACAGTACAAAATTATCATGTCGAAATTTAATTGCTACTATCAAAGTGCTGAAAAATAAACCTTTTTCAACACTATATAAAATATTTCAACACGTTGAAAAATACATGGTGTTTTTTAAGCACTTTGAAAAACATGATCCCGTTCTCCAAAAGGTGCAACCCACGGTGATTTTCCTTCTTGTTGTAAACATTGAATCCACATCAACTACTTGTCAGGTGGAGAAGGGTTGAGTTTTTTCAATGCGATGGAAAGTGGGGTGCGATTTCACCACGTTGAAAAACGCACGGTGTTTTTCAAAGACTTTGAAAATCCCACCACGCACCAAAAAAATTTTTCCAAAGGAGCAACCCATGTTCTTCCTTCTCATTGTAAACATTGAATCCACATCAACTACTTTTCAGGTGGAGAAGGGTTCAATTTTTCCAAAGCGATGGAAAAATGGGTGTGATTTTGCCACGTTGAAAAATGCATGGTGTTTTTCAGCACTTTGAAAACCCCACCACGTTCTCCAAAAGGCACAACCCGCATGTGCTTCTTCCTTCTCTTGTTGTAAACATTGAATCCACATCAACTACTTATTTTCAAGTGGAGAAGGGTTCAATTTTTCCAAAGCGATGGAAAAATGGGTGTGATTTCCACGCCACATTGAAAAATGCACGGTGTTTTTCAGCAATTTGAAAACCCCACCACGTTCTCCAAAAGGCGCAACCCACAATGCTCTTCCTTCTTGTTGTAAACATTGAATCCACATCAACTACTTTTCAAGTGGAGAAGGGTTCAATTTTTCCAAAGCGATGGAAAAATGGGTGTGATGCATTTTTTCCACCACGTTGAAAAACGCACGTTGAAAAACACGGTGTTTTTCAAAGACTTTGAAAACCCCACCACCCGTTCAAAAAAGGCAACAACCCACGCGGTGCTCTTCCTTCTTGTTGTAAAATTGAATCCACATCACATCAACTACTTGTCAGGTGGAGAAGGGTTCAATTTTTCCAAAGTGATGGAAAAATGGGTGCAATTTCCGCCACGTTGAAAAATGCACGGTGTTTTTCAACAGTTTGAAAACCCCCACCACGTTCTCCAAAAGGCACAACCCGCGTGTCTTCTTCCTTCTCATTGTAAACATTGACTCCACATCAACTACTTGTCAGGTGGAGAAGGGTTCAATTTTTCCAAAGCGATGGAAAAATGGGTGCATTTTCCACCACGTTGAAAAATGCACAGTGTTTTTCAACACTTTGAAAAACCCCACCACGTTCTCCAAAAGGCGCAACCCATGGTGCTCTTCCTTCTTGTTGTAAACATTGACTCCACATCAACTACTTGTCAGGTGGAGAAGGGTTCAATTTTTCAAAGCGATGGAAAAATGGGTGCGATTTCTTACACGTTGAAAAATGCACATGTTTTTCAAAGACTTTGAAAACCCCACCACGTTCTCCAAAAGGCATAACCCATGGTGCTTTCCTTCTTCTTATCAAAACATTGAATCCACATCAACTACTTTCAAGTGGAGAAGGGTTCAATTTTTCCAAAGCGATGGAAAAATGGGTGCAATTTCCGCCACGTTGAAAAATGCACGGTGTTTTTCAACACTTTGAAAACCCCCACCACGTTCTCCAAAAGGCGCAACCCGCGGTGCTCTTCCTTCTTGTTGTAAACATTGAATCCACATCAACTACTTGTCAAGTGGAGAAGGGTTCAATTTTTCCAAAGCGATGGAAAAATGGGTGCGATTTCCGCCACGTTGAAAAATGCACGGTGTTTTTCAGCACTTCAAAACCCCCACCACGTTCTCCAAAAGGTGCAACCCGCGGTGCTCTTCCTTCTCATTGTAAACATTGACTCCACATCAACTACTTGTCAGGTGGAGAAGGGTTCAATTTTTCCAAAGTGATGGAAAAATGGGTGTGATTTCCGCCACGTTGAAAAATGCACGGTGTTTTTTAAAGACTTTGAAAAACCCCCACCACGTTCTCTCCAAAAGGCAACCCACGGTGCTCTTCCTTCTCTCCTTATAAAAACATTGAATCCACATCAACTACTTTTCAAGTGGAGAAGGGTTCAATTTTTCCAAAGCGATGGAAAAATGGGTGCATTTTCCCACGTTGAAAAACACATGTGTTTTTCAACGCAAAAACCCCCACCACATTTCTCAAAAGGCAAAAATGGGTGACCCACTGGTGCTCTTCCTTCTCGTTTTAAAAACATTGAATCCACATCAACTACTTTTCAGGTGGAGAAGGGTTCAATTTTTCCAAAGCGATGGAAAAATGGGTGCGATTTCTGCCACGTTGAAAAATGCATGGTGTTTTCAAACTTTGAAAACCCCACCACGTTCTCCAAAAGGTGCAACCCGCGTGCTCTTCCTTCTCATTGTAAACATTGAATCCACATCAACTACTTTTCAGGTGGAGAAGGGTTCAATTTTTCCAAAGTGATGGAAAAATGGGTGCGATTTCCACCACGTTGAAAAATGCATGGTGTTTTTCAAAGACTTTGAAAAAAACCCCACCACGTTCACCAAAAGGCGCAACCCATGGTGCTCTTCCTTCTCATTGTAAACATTGAATCCACATCAACTACTTGTCATCGTGGAGAAGGGTTCAATTTTTCCAAAGCGATGGAAAAATGGGTGCGATTTCCCCACGTTGAAAAACACATGGTGTTTTTTCAAAGACTTTGAAAACCCCCACCACGTTCTCCAAAAGGCGCAACCCACGGTGCTCTTCCTTCTTCTTGTAAAATTGAATCCACATCAACTACTTGTTCAGTGGAGAAGGGTTCAATTTTTCCAAAGCGATGGAAAAAAATGGGTGTTTTTCAATTTTCCGCCACGTTGAAAAATGCACACTTTTCAGGTTTTTTTCAAAGACTTAAAACCCCACCACATTCTTCCAAAAGGCGCAACCCACGTGTGCTCTTCCTTCTCGTTGTAAACATTGAATCCACATCAACTACTTGTCAAGTGTGAAGGGGGTCAATTTTTCCAAAGCGATGGAAAAATGGGTGCGATTTCCACCCACGTTGAAAAATGCATGGTGTTTTTCAAAGACTTCAAAAACCCCACCACGTTCTTCTCCAAAAGGTGCAACCCACGGTGCTCTTCCTTCTCGTTGTAAACATTGACTCCATATCAACTACTTGTCAGGTGGAGAAGGGTTCAATTTTTCCAAAGCGATGGAAAAATGGGTGCGATTTCCACCACGTTGAAAAATGCACGGTGTTTTTCAAAGTTTGAAAACCCCCACCACGTTCTCCAAAAGGTGCAACCTACGGTGCTCTTCCTTCTCATTGTAAACATTGAATCCACATCAACTACTTGTCAGGTGGAGAAGGGTTCAATTTTTCCAAAGCGATGGAAAAATGGGTGCGATTTCCACGTTGAAAAACACACGGTGTTTTTCAAGACTTTGAAAACCCCCACCACGTTCTCCAAAAGGCACAACCCAAAAGCGGTGCTCTTCCTTCTCATTGTAAAACATTGAATCCACATCAACTACTTTTCAAGTGGGAGAAGGGTTCAATTTTTCCAAAGCGATGGAAAAATGGGTGCGATTTCCACCACGTTGAAAAATGCACAGTGTTTTTCAGTAGTTTGAAAACCCCCACCACGTTCTCCAAAAGGCAACCCGGTGCTCTTCCTTCTCATTGTAAATATTGAATCCACATCAACTACTTTTCAAGTGGAGAAGGGTTCAATTTTTCCAAAGCGATGGAAAAATGGGTGTGATTTCCACCACGTTGAAAAATGCATGGTGTTTTTCAACACTTTGAAAACCCCCACCACGTTCTCCAAAAGGCACAACCCGCGGTGTCTTCCTTCTCATTGTAAACATTGAATCCACATCAACTACTTTTCAAGTGGAGAAGGGTTCAATTTTTCCAAAGCGATGGAAAAATGGGTGTGATTTCCACCACGTTGAAAAACACACGGTGTTTTTCAACAGTTTGAAAACCCCCACCACGTTCTCCAAAAGGCGCAACCCACGGTGCTCTTCCTTCTCATTGTAAACATTGAATCCACATCAACTACTTTTCAAGTGGAGAAGGGTTCAATTTTTCCAAAGCGATGGAAAAATGGGTGCGATTTCCGCCACGTTGAAAAATGCACGGTGTTTTTCAACACTTCAAAACCCCCACCACGTTCTCCAAAAGGCAACCCATGGTGCTCTTCCTTCTCATTATAAACATTGAATCCACATCAACTACTTTTCAGGTGGAGAAGGGTTCAATTTTTCCAAAGCGATGGAAAAATGGGTGCGTTTTTCACACATTGAAAAATGCACACGATGTTTTTTTCAGTTTTTTTCAACAGAAAAAACCCCACCACGTTCTCCAAAAGGCGCAACCCATGGGTGCTCTCTTCCTCGTTGTAAACATTGAATCCACATCAACTACTTGTCAGGTGGAGAAGGGTTCAATTTTTCCAAAGCGATGGAAAAATGGGTGTGATTTCCACCACGTTGAAAAATGCACGGTGTTTTTCAGCACTTTGAAAAACCCCCACCACGTTCTCCAAAAGGCGCAACCCATGCGGTACTCTTCCTTCTCGTTGTAAACATTGACTCCACATCAACTACTTTTTTAGTGGAGAAGGGTTCAATTTTTCCAAAGCGATGGAAAAATGGGTGCGATTTTCCACGCCAAAAATGCAAACACACGGTGTTTTTTTTCAACACTTCAAAAACCCCACCACGTTCTCCAATTCTCCAAAAGGCAAAAACCATGGTGCTCTTCCTTCTTCATTGTAAACATTGAATCCACATCAACTACTTTTCAAGTGGAGAAGGGTTCAATTTTTCCAAAGCGATGGAAAAATGGGTGCGATTTCCACCACGTTGAAAAATGCACGGTGTTTTTTAGCAGTTTGAAAACCCCCACCACGTTCTCCAAAAGGCGCAACCCACGTGCTCTTCCTTCTTGTTGTAAACATTGAATCCACATCAACTACTTTTCAAGTGGAGAAGGGTTCAATTTTTCCAAAGCGATGGAAAAATGGGTGTGATTTTTCCACGTTGAAAAATGCACAAAGTGTTTTTCAAAAAATGTAGTTTGAAAACCCCACCACCTTCTCCAAAAAAAGGCGCAACCCGCGGTGCTTCTCCTTCTCATTGTAAACATTGAATCCACATCAACTACTTTTCAGTGGAGAAGGGTTCAATTTTTCCAAAGTGATGGAAAAATGGGTGTTTTTCCACCACGTTGAAAAATGCATGGTGTTTTTCAAAGTTTCAAAAAACCCCCACCACGTTCTCCAAAAAGGCAAACCCATGGTGCTTCTTCCTTCTCATTGTAACATTGAATCCACATCAACTACTTTTCAGGTGGAGAAGGGTTCAATTTTTCCAAAGTGATGGAAAAATGGGTGCGATTTTCCGCCACGTTGAAAAACACACGGTGTTTTTCAGCACTTTGAAAACCCCACCACGTTCTCCAAAAGGCGCAACCCGTGGTGCTCTTCCTTCTCATTGTAAACATTGACTCCACATCAACTACTTTTCAAGTGGAGAAGGGTTCAATTTTTCCAAAGCGATGGAAAAATGGGTGTGATTTTTCTGCCACGTTGAAAAACACATGGTGTTTTTCAACACTTTGAAAACCCCCACCACGTTTCTCCAAAAGGCGCAACCCACCGTGCTCTTCCTTCCTTCTCATTGTAAACATTGAATCCACATCAACTACTTTTCAGTGGAGAAGGGTTCAATTTTTCCAAAGTGATGATGGAAAAAATGGGTGCATTTTTCACCACGTTGAAAAACACACGTGTTTTTTTCAAAAAACGCACGGTGTTTTTCAAAACCCCCACCACATTCTCCAAAAGGCGCAACCCACGGTGCTCTTCCTTCTCATTGTAAACATCAATCCACATCAACTACTTTCAGTGGAGAAGGGTTCAATTTTTCCAAAGCGATGGAAAAATGGGTGCATTTTCTGCCACGTTGAAAAATGCACGGTGTTTTTCAACAGTTCAAAACCCCCACCACGTTCTCCAAAAGGCACAACCCATGGTGCTCTTCCTCCTCTCTCATTGTAAACATCGAATCCACATCAACTACTTTCAGTGGAGAAGGGTTCAATTTTTCCAAAGCGATGGAAAAATGGGTGTGATTTTCCGCCACATTGAAAAAACACGCATGTTTTTTTAAAGCACTTTGAAAAAACCCCACCACGTTCTCCAAAAGGCGCAACCCGTGGTGTGCTCTTCCTTCTCATTGTAAAACATCGAATCCACATCAACTACTTGTTAGGTGGAGAAGGGTTCAATTTTTCCAAAGCGATGGAAAAATGGGTGTGATTTCCACCACGTTGAAAAACACATGGTGTTTTTCAAAGTAGTTTGAAAACCCCACCACGTTCTCCAAAAGGCAACCCACTGGTGCTCTTCCTCCTCCTTCTCATTGTAAACATTGAATCCACATCAACTCTTTTTCAAGTGGAGAAGGGTTCAATTTTTCCAAAGCGATGGAAAAATGGGTGCATTTTTTTTGTTTTTAGCCGCCATTGAAAAAAACACATGTTTTTTTTCAAAGCACTTTGAAAACCCCCACCACGTTCTCCAAAAGGCAAACCCGTGTGCTCTTCCTTCTCATTGAAACATTGAATCCACATCAAAACTTTTCAGGGAGAAGGGTTCAATTTTTTTCCAAAGTGATGGAAAAATGGGTGTGATTTTCCCACATTGAAAAATGCACAATGTTTTTTCAAAGACTTCAAAAACCCCCACCACATTTCTCAAAAAGGTGCAACCCCATCTGCTCTTCTTCCTTCTCATTGTAACACACCAAATCTCCACATCAACTACTTTTCAGTAGAGAAGGGTTCAATTTTTCCAAAGTGATGGAAAAATGGGTGTGATTTCTACCACGTTGAAAAATGCACGGTGTTTTTTTAGCACTTCAAAAACCCCCACCACCACGTTCAAAAGGCAACCCGCGTGCTGCTCTTCTTCTCATTGTAAAACATCATTGAATCCACATCAACTACTTTTCAGTGGAGAAGGGTTCAATTTTTCCAATGCGATGGAAAATGGGTGTGCATTTTCGCCACGTTGAAAAATGCACGGTGTTTTTCAAGCAGAAAACCCCACCACTTTGTTTCTCTCAAAAACAAAAGGCTACTTGTTCTTGTGGAACTTCAATTTTTCAAAAGTGATGGAAAAGTGGGTTCTTCCTTCCTTTTTTACAAAAAAATTGAAAAAGGCACATCAACTACTTGAACTCCACATCAAACTTTCAAGTGGAGAAGGGTTCAATTTTTCCAAAGCGATGGAAAAATGGGGTGTGATTTCCACCACGTTGAAAAATGCACGGTGTTTTTCAAAGCACTTTGAAAAAACCCCACCACGTTCTCCAAAAAAAAGGTGCAACCCACCATGCTCTTCCTCCTTTGTAAACATCGAATCCACATCAACAACTTGTCAGGTGGAGAAGGGTTCAATTTTTTTCAAAGCGATGGAAAAATGGGGGTGATTTTTCCACCACGTAAAACACACGGTGTTTTTCAGCAGTTTCAAAACCCCCACCATGTTCTCCAAAAGGCGCAACCCGCCGTGCTCTTCCTCCTTATCACAAACATGGAATCCACATCAACAACTTTTCAGGTGGAGAAGGGTTGAGTTTTTTTCAATGTGATGGAAAGTGGGGTGTGTTTTCCGCCACGTTGAAAAACACATGGTGTTTTTCAATAGTTTCAAAACCCCGACCACGTTCTCCAAAAGGTGCAACCCACCGTGCTCTTCCTCCTTGTCACAAACATGGAATCCACATCAACAACTTGTCAGGTGGAGAAGGGTTGAGTTTTTTCCAATGCGATGGAAAGTGGGGTGTGTTTTCCACCACGTTGAAAAATGCACGGTGTTTTTTAGTAGTTTGAAAACCCCGACCACGTTCTCCAAAAGGCGCAACCCGCCGGTGCTCTTCCTCCTTATCACAAACATCGAATCCACATCAACAACTTGTCAGGTGGAGAAGGGTTGAGATTTTTCCAATGCGATGGAAAGTGGGGTGTGATTTCCACCATGTTGAAAAATGCATGGTGTTTTTCAACAGTTTGAAAAATCCCAACCACGTTCTCCAAAAGGCGCAACCCACAGTGCTCTTCCTCCTTGTCAAAACATGGACTCCACATCAACTCCTTTTCAAGTGGAGAAGGGTTCAATTTTTCCAAAGGGATGGAAAAATGGGTGCGATTTCCACCACGTTGAAAAATGCATAGTGTTTTTCAGCAGTTTGAAAAACCATTTATACATTTACACCATAACATTTACATTGAATCTGTATAACATTGCAAATAAAGTATGAGAAGATGAGAAGTTACACTTGAACCAATGAAAACTATTTTGTAGTCTTAATGAATGGTAACACACATTTAAACTAAGATCATTCCATTGTAATGTATACGCAGTATGAAAATTACATGCTTCAATGAGAACTTGAAATTCGAATTCTCTATAAAATGTACATTAACTAAAAGTAACATTCACAATACTCGCACATTTTAAATCTTATTCCAATTTAAATCTTTTTATTAGTCTTTAAAACCTTCTTATTTTTTATTATGTTTTGATGGTATAAATATTATTAACTCTTTCAAAAACTAGAATATACATTTAACCAACCCCTGTTGATGTCAAAGGTCACATGGAAAGTGTCATTTTATTACAAAGTCATATTTTATGTCAAAGGTCACTTGGACAATCTTCGGTGTGAGTGACTGGTACTTTTTCCTCAGTAGACGCCTTGGCCAGGATGTACATCTTCTTCCATGATTCTTTGTGATGTTCGTGAATTTTAACAACTGAATTAAAACTTGCTTCTTGGTTTTCGAACACTTTTTTGTTGGATTCACACGTTGTCTCCCAATTCTTAATTTCTAATTCCAACTCTAGAACCTCAAGCTCCAACTCCATCTTCTTCGAGGAAGCAACTAGTAATTGGTCCAATAATTCCTTATTTATCTTTGACAATTTTACATATTGCAGTCTAAGTCTTTCACGCTCGGTTTTATAAAACTTTGCCTTGCTCTTTGCAAGTTTCAGTTCTACTTCCATACGAACTGACGGGGATGACTCATCTTCGTGTCCAACTTCAAAATTTTCATTTGAGGTGCTCTCTTTAGTCTTTCCTAAAACATTAGTACTGGGACTATTGAATTTCGCATAGTCTTTTGGTTCCGGCACTGGTGAGGCCTTGCGCTTTCCAACCTTCTTTTTTCTCATCATCTAATTAAACCTATATTTAAACAACCAATTATTATTTGTTAACATTCAAACGTAATTGTAACCATATACCGTACATGGAAGTAGAACCCAACAAAGTAACCATATACCATTTACCGTAATCCACATTCATAGTCACATTAATACATTAACCATATACACAGTCACAACATCATTATTTATGCAATAAATGAAATGTCACAACAAGAATAAAAACCATCTAATGTGCTATAAACAAACCCCAAACCATATTCAATTTAACAAGAATGAAATATTAAATCGTAAACGTCAAACAAAATAAAGTAACAACCTCATCACACATATATACAATTGTCTTCTAATCACACGGTGTATTACTCTTCCTCATTCATCACATCGCATACCAGATATAACAATTGAAATACATGATCTAAATACTAATTAACGTGCACATCATAACATCAACCGAAAAACAACCATATTAGTGTAAAATCACGTACGTCTATCCATATCATCTATTATGCTACAAAGGCAAGATTCATCAAATATAACTAATTTGTTGCATACCACATAATCAATATCTATACATATATGTCTAATATATAAGTAAAACTTGACAAATATGTAAGTGAAATATAAAAGTTCTATGACTGGAATATTCATTTGTTATTATTGTCTAAGCCACCAGTGCGTGTTGTTTTTTCATCAAATGCCGCCTTGGCCTGCATGTACATCTTCTTCCATACTTCCTTATGATCTTCGTGTGTTTTAAGAACGTTATTAAAGTTGGCTACATGATTTGCGATCACTTTTTTTTCCACTTCACGCATTGTCTCCCAATTCTTAATTTCTAGTTCTAACTCTTGAACCTCGACCTCCAACTCCATCTTCCTTGAGGCAATATCTCCTATTTCATCCAATATTTCCTTTTTTTTTTTTAAAAAATATAAATTTTCCAGTGCAAAGCTTTCACACTGGTTTTGATATATCTTTGTCTTCTTTGTTACAAGTTTCATTTCTAACTCCATACGAACTGACGGGGAAGGCACGTCTTCTTGTGTAGCACCGACATCTTTGTTTGTAGAGTTATTTGCTTTCTTTTTGTATGGATAAGTGTCACTATCGAATGATTCATGGTCAATTGGTTCTTGCACTGGCGCAACCTTGCGCTTTCCAGTCTTCTTTAGTCTTGCCATCTAAATAAACCTGTATTATAACAATCGATTATTATTTGTTACCATTCAAACATAATTAGAAAGGAAATAATGCACTTAACTTATACGTAACAAAATATTATCATCGATGAAATATATATGAAAGTTTCATAACCACATCAAACCCAAGTACACATACATGGATGTAGAATGCAACTATGTAACGATAATTACTGAACACGTCAAACCCAAGCAGAGCATACAAGGAATAAGAACTCAACTATGTAACCACATACCAAAAACGTAATCCACAATCCATAGTCACATTAATACGTCAACCAGATACACAGTGACAACATCATCATTTATACAGTAATGGAATGTCACATAACAAGAATAAAAACAATCTAATGCATTATAAACAGATCGTAAATGGATAACTCTATGTAACCCATAACCACAAACCATATTCAATATATCAATAATGCAGTACTAAGTCATAAACCTCAAACACATTAAAGTAACATCATCATCATATACACATATATACTAATCCGACTCCTCACAATCAATGTTCTACACGGTGTTTTCATCTCCTTCATTGCCTAGTGTTAGCGACAGACAATAGTCCATCATAAAATCTAATACGTTTCTTCTCATTTCTATGAATAGAATTTGGCATGATGCCAAGAATGGGTGGCGCATCTGATGTCTTTATCCGAGTATGGCGCATTGTCTCAGCGTGTACCGCATCATCCTGAGAGCCAACCATGTAGTAAATAAGTGAACGTAGATGAATCTCTTAGTTAAACACATAATTAAATTATATCATTCATCCAAAATGTCTAAGTACTCGCCTCTTCAGGAGTGTCAAGTCTGATATCACTGAGATCCCAAATAGCAAACCCTTTGACACATTGTGCCAAAGTGTTTGCAAATGTATTAGGGTAGGGCAATGGAGCAGTGGGAACAATGGCCTCAAAAATAATCACTTTGACAGTAAATTTGGGGAGTGTGATGCCATGACACTTCGTGTGTGGGGTACTATCACAAACCACTCCTCTCACGACAACCATATTATCTGACATTAACCTGACTTTGGTCCCGCCAGGAAAAGCCTATAATAACGACAATCTCAATTGCATTAATAACTTTTTCTTAATTTCACCAAAAAAGAATACAGAAAAACAAATGAGAACATTCAATAACTTACCAGTCCAGTTCCACCCTCACTCGTACTACCAACAATGGTGTTTGTGTCCCTCTCCTCATGCCTCCCATCATAACCCTCTCTCTCCTCGACTGGAAAAGAAGTTTCAACTCCGGGATTTTTCATCTCCACCTTTCTTACCTCAAGTGAAGCTATCTCTCCAATAAGATCGAGACCACAAGGTTGATTGAGAAGGGGGCATCTTATCGCAAATGTCCACCTATAACAATCGAGCCATCATGACAATCAAAGTATCAACAACATAAGGCAACATACATTTTTCAAGAGCTTGTTAAGTGATTTTTTACCTCTCTCTGTTTCACACTACGAATCACGTGTGTCTCTGTCGGCGTAAGAGTTGACACAAGGGAATGTCATAATCCTACGCACGCATACAATTAGTATATACAAAAATACACAAAAACTACATTGTATCTTTACTTACGAAAGACCAATAATTACTTACGTTATCATTCATAGGGGCGTCAACATTTTTGCTACTTGTTCCACCCTCTTCTCTAGCTTCCTGTGCATGACAGAATATCAAGTTTTTGATTTCCAACCTAACATCATATTTAAATTTCTATACCAATCTTAAATTTACCTCTGTTATGATATTTGAGTTTTTATTTCCTCTCACTCTCAACCAATGCTCCTCTCTCACCTTTCTCATCTCCGCTGAATCATAGGCATGCATTGCATCATCCACCTCCCTCTTTCCTTCTCGGCTCAACTCCTCAAATCGATATTTGCATTCTTTTCTACAAACACGATCAATAACCCTCCTCCGCTACAAGTAGAATCGTTGCCTTAGGACGTAGTTCACATCCGCCTCCCTCTTTTGCACGTATGCCCTACTTCTATCTTGAGAGATAGGTGTTCATTTCCCCATATGCTTACGGCCACGCTTACGAGGTTCAACGGAGGGAAGATTGTGTTCTACTTGTGATGTCTATTTAGTCTATGCAACTCGGAAAACCTAACATCCCCACTATCAACACACGATCCAGGCTGACATACATAACGAATACGACCATTAACATATTCAGTTTTATATTCTACGGGTGGCTCATGGATATCTGAGCGAATGGGCTCCAAAGGACCATCTCCATATCATCATCAACTATTGGAGGATCATCTCCCTTTGCTTCCTTTGTGACGCTTGCAAAATGTGTACGCGCCATGTTATGTGAAGGTACTTGTATCTACGAGTCCAAGTGCATAACTATTAGCCCACATAAAATATTAAGTATTTTGCAAATAAAGTAATGTTCACATATTCATATATTATCATCATGGAATGTGAAGAAACCTATATGAAAAGACATCAATTTCATAATTGTTATCTCAACAAATGACATAATTGTTACTAGGACAAACAATTAATGTTCACAAAGTTATATATTACCGTCTCATTATTTATGTCTTCCCCGAAAACATAAGAATGGATTGTGAACATGGATCGGCCCATGTCGCCGAGCTTCCGCATGTTTTGTTCATGTCCATTGTCATAACCATCGTTGAAGTGACGCATTGTAAAACAAGTTAAACTGAAACAAATGGTGCACGAACTTATTTATTCATATTTTGCATTCATATTGAGAAAGTCGTGCACAATAAATGATTTGTGACGAAATTAGCCACACACATTCTTTTTTTCAAAACTGGATAATTGACTCTAGATGTTTCCAAACTAAACATGAAATGTGAATTGCAAGTGTGTTAAAAGAGATTATAGGATAAAGCATGATGTATCCAAAATGCCCGGTTTATCAACCAACACTATATGATGTAACATCATATTATCCACAAAATATATAATATATACACTAGAGACAATTCACATAATATTAGTTATTCACAATCTAATAAATAATGTATGTCTACCTTTACGCAAAAAGGAAAACACATATATCATATCAAAATGTCTTCCATGGCAAGTGCTAGCAAAGCTACCACTTCTTGGTTTATAGTGTCCCTAGACACTTGACATACATCTAACCTACCTCTGTTAACTTTTACATGCACGTATGAACATTTCACAATGCGAGATACAATCTCTAGCACTTGAACTCAAAGAATTGAAAGATTTACATTGTTACATTGGTATACACCAGTCATTTGTTTCACAACAAGCATATCATGAGAAAACACACAAATGTTCCGAACATCGTGGCATATCGCTTCCTCAAGACCCAATATCAACGCCCTATACTCAACCTAGTGGATGGTCATATGGCATTTCCAACAATTGTACCTCTTTCTACTATCTTGCTTCCATCATGGCCATATAATATGAATGATGAACATGCTATATTTTCGGAGGTATTCAACACTCCATGAATTTCCAATCTCCAAATTTCAACCATGTTTACCTTTACAATGGACAACAATATATCGTAAGAAAACATTAAAAAAATAGAATGAACACTTCTAATTTGACTTTTTCAATACAAACATCTATAATTTAACATATGACAAGGTGCTATAACATATGCTCCTGAGTTCGTTCATTAATAATGATTTCTTATTAGAGAGTCAATGGAGTTAGTACTTTGTCTACTAAAACTAAAACTAAAACTAAAACTTCCTTACAATACTAAAACTTCATATTTCGTATGTTAGACTAAAGTGCAAATAAATTTTGGAATATATTAGAATCGTAATCACGAGTTTGGGTCCATTCCACTCATTTTTTGAATAGATAACTTTATATTGCTAACATATAATTAATACAAACACAAGTTACATTTTTTTAAGATATGTTTTCCGATAATTACGAGTTTATAAATGTAATGGGTAAATATTAAATTTGAATAAATCACTTAATAAATTGATTAGTATATTATGAATAGATAGAGTTCAGTCTATTTGCAATATCAATATCTATAAACATTTGATTAATTACAGTATTGTGAACGACATTCCAATAATTGTTATAGCCTATAGTATTACGAACGACATTCTAATAATTGTTATAGTTTATTCACTAAATAACCATTGTAATGTATATCTAGTATTTAAATTACATGCTTCAATGAGTACTCGAGTTCTCTAGAATTAACTCCTTTTCAAACAATATTGGTTTTCTATATTATGTATATTAAGTTGGCTACAGTGCATCTGTATATGAGTTGAACTCATAAAACAACACTCTTTACACATAAATAAACGATGGGAAATGATAATTGCACCAATACAATCCTAAATTTGGACAAATGATGATAATCCCATACTTAGTGAATTAGAAAATCGTTACCATTACACATTTCCTACCAAAATATAATTTTAACAAAAATGAATTTTATTAATCTAAACTTGCTATACAAATATCTAAACATTGGTAATTTTAAAACTATAATCCATAGAAACACGTATTAATACTAAGGAAAACATATTTAATCAAGAATATATTCAAACAACAAAACAAAATATGTTTATGTTGGTGTGAATCGACATCCGACAAAAATTAAATATTTATATAGGTTTTTCTCAAACACATCATAAGTTTTTTAGAACAAAACATAAAAAACCGTAACTATTTTTTTTTTTTTAGCAGCAAACTTGGAGCTGCTTCCATGTGCAATCTTCTTTGCACAATTTTTTGGATCTATCACCGGTTTTATGACCGAACTCCCATCTTTCTCAGCTTATGTGGAGGCTCGTACTTCTGGGCATCCTCCATCGTGTCATACGCTAGACCGTATCCTCGCGAATGTGGCCCTATAGTGCGGAACTTAGATAAATAAATGACAAGTTTCCGAAAATTGAGTCGGGCCTTAACCATCATTGCAATTTCCGGTTTCAGTGGCTTTGACTATTGATGATGGTCTATAAACACCACAAATGTGGACCTCCTAAAACTTTCCTCCCTTTGGAATTTGGGAGTTGTTAATGTTATCCCTACGGGATTCGTAGGAACTACACTTCGTGTATTCATTTTCCCCATGCAAAATACAAACTGAATACAACAACACACATACAAACAAAAATATGCAATTAACGTTAGTACGGTACATGTCAAATCAAATATATGTCATCCAATATGATAAAATAATCACAATAACCATGAAAAATTGAAGTATCGATAAATTACTAATATTTAACAACTAATAACAAATATATATACAAACATTCACAACATGCCAAATTGAGAGTCAGAGTATGATATCACATAATTTTTATAGCTTCAACTTTCATTAAACATTCACAACATTACAATTACCAATATTTAACAACTAATAACAAATATATATATATATATATATAAATGAGTTACAACATCATGTCCACCATGAGTTACAACATCATGTCCACCAACAATACAAAAGAGTAATATACAAAAATAAAAATATACAATTAACGTTAGTACGATACATGTCAAATCAAATATATGTCATCCAATATGATAAAATAATCACAATAACCATGAAAATTTGAAGTATCGATAAATGCCAATGGCTATCCTTCACCCAAGATGCACCCTCCCATAATATCACAACCATCCATTGCAAAAGGGACGGTTGTGATATTACGAGGGTACATTTTTGAGTGGAAGGTCGGCGGGTGACTTTAAAAACCTCTACTCAGCATAGTCTACCACCCATCTATCGATGCAGAATCCTAAGGGGCAAGCCCCTTCATCACGCAATGATAGTTGGGCGTATCGATGTGGCATCCTAAGGGGCAAGCCCCTTCAGCACACACCGATTGTTGTCTTTGCAGAGGCACTTGCCCCCATATGCCAAATTGAGAGTCAGAGTATGATATCACATAATTTTTATAGCTTCAACTTTCATTAAACATTCACAACATTACAATTACTAATATTTAACAACTAATAACATATATATATATATATATATATATATATATATATATAATATATATATATATATATATATATATATATATACAAATGAGTTACAACATCATGTCCACCAACAATTACAAAAGAGTAACTAGTACAAAACAAAAATATACAATTAACGTTAGTATGGTACATGTCAAATCAAATATATGTCATCCAATATGATAAAGTAATCACAATAACCATGAAAAATTGAAGTATCGATAAATGCCAACGGCTATCCTTCACCCAAGATGCACCCTCCCATAATATCACAACCGTCCATTGCAAAAGGGACGGTTGTGATATTACGGGAGGGTGCATTTTTGAGTGGAAGGTTAGTGGGTGACTTTAAAAACCTCTACTCAGCACAATCTACCGCCCATCTATCGATGTGGAATCCTAAGGGGCAAGCCCCTTCATCACGCAATGATAGTTGGGCGTATCGATGTGGCATCCTAAGGGCAAGCCCCTTCAGCACACACCGATTGCTGTCTTTATAGAGGCACTTGCCCCCATATGCCAAATTGAGAGTCAGAGTATGATATCACATAATTTTTATAGCTTCAACTTTCATTAAACATTCACAACATTACAATTACCAATATTTAACAACTAATAACAAATACACACACACACACACACACACAAATGAGTTACAACATCATGTCCACCAACAATTACAAAAGAGTAACTGGTACAAAAAAAATATACAATTAACGTTAGTACGGTACATGTCAAATCAAATATATGTCATCCAATATGATAAAGTAATCACAATAACCATGAAAAATTGAAGTATCGATAAATGCCAATGGCTATCCTTCACCCAAGATGCACCCTCCCATAATATCACAACCGTCCATTGCAAAAGGGACGGTTGTGATATTACGAGATGGTGCATTTCTGAGTGGAAGGTCAGTGGGTGACTTTAAAAACCTCTCGCTCAGATAGATCTACTACCCCCATCTATCGATGCGGAATCCTAAGGGGCAAGCCCCTTCATCACGCAACAATAGTTGGGCATATCGATGTGGCATCCTAAGGGGCAAGCCCCTTCAGCACGCACCGATTGCTATCTTTGCAGAGGCACTTGCCCCCATATGCCAAATTGAGAGTCAGAGTATGATATCACATAATTTTTATAGCTTCAACTTTCATTAAACATTCACAACATTACAATTACCAATATTTAACAACTAATAACAAATATATATATATATATATATACAAATGAGTTACAACATCATGTCCACCAACAATTACAAAAGAGTAACTATTACAAAAAAAAATATACAATTAACGTTAGTACGGTACATGTCAAATCAAATATATGTCATCCAATATGATAAAATAATCACAATAACCATGAAAAATTGAAGTATCGATAAATGCCAACGGCTATCCTTCACCCAAGATGCACCCTCCCATAATATCACAACCGTCCATTGCAAAAGGGACGGTTGTGATATTACGAGGGTGCATTTCTGAGTGGAAGGTCGGTGGGTGACTTTAAAAACCTCTGCTCAGCACAGTCTACCGCCCATCTATCGATGCAGAATCCTAAGGGCAAGCCCCTTCATCACGCAACGATAGTTGGGCATATCGATGTGGCATCCTAAGGGCAAGCCCCTTCAACACGCACCGATTGCTGTCTTTGCAGAGGCACTTGCCCCCATATGCCAAATTGAGAGTCAAGTATGATATCACATAATTTTTATAGCTTCAACTTTCATTAAACATTCACAACATTACAATTACCAATATTTAACAACTAATAACAAATATATATATATATATATACAATGAGTTCCACATTTCCACATTCGCAATATTTACAACTATAATGCATCCAAGAAATCAAACTTTTCCTAATGTATTTAATTTAAAACAGCTAAGAGCAATGAAATCACAACTAACAACTCAAAGATCGCATGCATATTTAACCAATACCAACATAATATCAACATAGTTAACTAGTCTCATACCAATGATTAATAAACACAAATTGTAGAAATTATCGAATCCTCTATCATTTATTAACAAATGGGTTGAATACAATAATACCATAATAATAAACTAGTTCACACTATTATTTAGTGTCTATATACTAAACAAAATATTTGAACACGTCATTCGTTTTGAAAACATGCTTCCAAACAATTGTTCGATATATTTGTACTTATGAAAAAGTTTCATGTTATATTTGTCCTTGTGTATATCAAGCACATACATTTGTTCCTATTTACAAAGTATTAGGTAATAGATATGACATCAAATTGCTTCCTTTTCTTACAGTTTCAAATATATTAATTATTTTCTAAAACTATAATTATTTTCTAAAATTTAAGGTTCAAGGTTTAGGGCTTAGGGTTTAGGGTTTGGGGTTTAGGGTATAAAAGTTGAAATATAAATATTGAAATGAAATAATTGATCATAATAAGAAACATTATATAGAAAATGTTGTGGAGTTAAAAAACCTAACAAATGCATTCCTACTATTTGAATAAAATATGAATGATTAGAAATTGGACTTAGACACCCTATTAAGCTAGGAAAAAGGACTTGGACTTACTAAAGATCGAAATCTGACAAGCTAGGAAAAAGGCCAACTTTCCCAATCACTTACTAAAGTTTATAAATCTACCAAATGTACTTTGTTTATGTAGATACGATATTATAAATTATTTACATGTGGGGTTTGGGTGTCTACTGTTTTAAGGCACACAAATTCAATTTTATTTACGCCCCTACATAACTCTAAAAGTTGAATTTCTTCAAACTTCTCCACATAGTCCCAATTGCACTCCTCACAACTCTAAAGGTTGAAATAGTTCATGTTGCACACATTCCCATTTGTACATATCCCACAATATCACATATTTATTTAGTCATACTTAGTTAGGATTTTTAAAATTATATTTCCAGAGGTTTGTGTGGATTTTTAAAATTATAATCAACAACACCAAAATAGTTTTTACACAAACCAATAATTAAATTGTGATTCAACAACACACAACTAATTTTGATCAACACCATAATAAGGAGTACACTTGAACAAAAGAGTTTATTGCATAACTTAAAAGAGTTGATCAACACCTTAAATATTGCAATCCATAAGTTTCATAATCTTATCAAACATAAATTAACATAATACTTTTCGAATCTCAAAGCCATGTGTTTTTTTCTTTCCTTTATTCAAAAATATTAAAATAGGAAAACTCTGCATGGAGTTACATTGTATACGTTTTAAGGGAGGAGGAAAACTTGTGGACATTAAAATAGAACTCAATTCTTCAATGTTAAAGTTTTAAAGTAACTATAACTGATGGTTTATAAAGGTATAATATGGGATGTCATGAAATTTAAAAGTAGTTTTTCAATTATAGTAATTATAGTAAGAAATTAGTTTAAAATTTCATTGTTGAAAAACACAGTGTGTTTTCAACAATGATGAAAAACACACTGTAATTACTTTTAAACCGAAAATTACAGTGTGTTTTCAAAATTATTTCCTCCATATAGAAAATTGTTGACAGGGAATGATACCAATAATAGACAGGTAATGATACCAATAAGTGCACTATTGACATTATTATAGGTACTGTATTATCCATATAAAATTCTTCTTATTTGTCAAATTTATTTGTGTGGGCATTTTTATCTTTGCAAAGTTTTTTTAAAAATGATAAATGCTACAGGATTGTGTGAATCCACGAGGTTACAGAACTCTGCATCTTTCTTTCGAGGACCTATCAGTGTAAGGTTCACCTGCTTTGTGTAAGGTTCCACATTTTAATTATATTTCTACCAGGACCATTGAAACTACAACATCTGACAATATTCCTCTATCCTTTATGTTTTCATTGATATCCATACCCTATTCCAAATATCCAAGTTTGGTTCAAGTTGGGAGGATGTTGGCAAAGGTTAACGAGTCTAGATTTAAACCTTCCAATTGAGTCTTCTTTAAAATAAATCACCAAAGTTCCATCAAAATAAACACCATTTTGGGTATATTCAGCAATGATTGCAGTCCCTGTGACCACATCTCGTCGAGGCATTTTATCAAACAGTTCACTTTGTCTTCTGTCAACTGCATTTGGTGAGATGTTTCATAAGCCTTTTCAACATGCCCATTCGAAGCATCATATAAATCTTGCACCCCAACACACCCCCAACAATAATTTATGTCCCTAAAGACCGCAATCTTCTCAAGAATTTTGACATATGATTCACTTTCCTTGTTTAGGTGTCTGTAAGAAACTATTTTTCTAGAATCAAGTCAAGATATTTCCCAAAACTTCTAGATGGAAGTTAGTAAGAGAAAGAACTACATAAATTTTGATAACAACTGAGAGTGAACTCATGTGACCCAGAAGTTCAAATTATAGGTGAAAATGGGTTATAAAAGAAGATTGAAATTCACAACTTCTTAAGTGAGAAAACTGGACAGGCGTGAGTTTGCATTGAATAATATGTAGGGCATGGTACAAGGATCATTGAGGACTACATTTGATTTACATTTCCATATTTATGTTGACCATATACACAATAGCCCAGTTCTCTGAGATCTCTCTCTAGCTTTACCCTTGACCAAATTATACTTTAAAAGAAAGAAATAATCCAAACAAGTTACTGAGAATTGGACATTAATGGAAAGAGTTTCAGTAGCACTGAAAAATGGGTGATCTAAACCTTGAGAAGGTCATTATAAATTACTATGGGAATTTCACAAGTAACAAGAAGAAAGGAAAGGAAATGTCGATGCAAGAACGTAAAAGACTTCTCTACAATTACAACTCAACATAATCAAATCTCTTCCTTCTGTGCAATACACATATCTCCTCTGGAAAGGCACAAGACAAAGCACACAAAGAGTGGCACTTATAGACTACAAACATATTCAGGATGAATGACCTCAGGATACACAAATGAGTAGATAGATTACAATGACAAAAACTTTCTATGGAGAGATAGTGGCAATAAAGAAATAAGAGTGTGGAAGGAATATTGAAAAATAGGAGGATGGGATCATCGTGGCTGCATCCTCAAGCTTGTCATCTTCCAGGCCTGCTCTTGAATGTTTTCTATCCCCACCTTACCATTCTTTATCCTCCTCTATAACGCCCTTGCTGCAAGTATCTAATTACTTCTAAATCTACAACGTTGCTTGGGTTTCAGCGTGGGTATTACCTTTGGATCTCAAATAAAGTTCTTGTTTTATTATTCAAGGAGGTGATAGGTCTGATAGGCCGTATGGGCGAATTGAGGTCTGACAGTGTGTTTTGCATGGGTACTCAATGTCTCCAAAATTTAGGAAGGCCATTCACCAATAATATAAAATTTTCAAATATTCCCCTTTCATAAATTTTACTCATTTAAAAACACAATAAAATGGAAATAGTTTTTTGAAATTAAATGCATCAAAAACAAAAAAATGGGTATTTATGCATTTTTCCACATTTGAATGTTTAAAACAACACTTTCTACTTTAACCCAAAAATGGCTAGCAAAATAACTCAATGAATGTCACCAAGTCCCAAATTTAAGGAACAACATCTAGTTGAATCAATGCATTTTAGAAATGATATGAACACTAGGATTTCAAGAACTTACATAGAATGGAGATTTCCTCTACAACTACGTCCTCTCAACTTCTCACGTCCTCTAATGGCTCTCCTCTCTTTGAACTTCCTTTCTTCTTCTCCACCTTAGCTACGGCTTTCCTTATTCTTTTCCCTAGAGACAAAAATGGAATGGAATATCTTCAATGTGCATACAAACTTGCTTTGATGGGTATGTAATAAAAGTAAAATTACCCGAGATGGCGTGCGATGGGGGATGAAAAACAAAGTTTGCGTGACTACCACAATGATGTAGAGCGATGGACCATAATAACAGTGATGGTGTTGTGATTACCAGGCGGACGCATTAGGAGGAGGAAGCGGTGTTCACGTTTTCCAATAATTCAAATTTTGGACGCATATGGGCGGGGGAATGTGTTCTAATAATTTAAAATTGGCAGACCCTCCACGTCACACTGCTTGGAGCCACGTGGGAGACGGCTTCCTGGGACAGCGATGACATCACCTTTCCGGTGGACGGCGATGGTGGATGGGTCATGGGGGTCATGCACCATGGGAGCTCTCCATTCACCATGCATAGGTGCATTGCCACACTGTGCGCTCCAAAAATGTGGAAATGGAACATACGACTCCCTTGGTGACGTCTTCCTTAGAGCCGTAGACTGGGGGATATTTGGAAGCTGAAACAGAGAAGTTCTGAGACAAATCCGTTTTCAGACTCTGAAGAGTTGGTTGGGCATAGTGAAGAGGAAAACAAGAATCTTAGCTCTAATTATGAAGAGGATCTAGACAATGAATCGGTGGAGGGAACCCCTTCCGAGGATCCAAATGAAACACCAGCACGCATGTCCCCTTCTCTACTGGAGAGACCGATTAGAACGACAAATTCTTTTGAAGAAGAGAGATAGAAATATTAAAAGGAAAAAACACATATTTCGAAATCGAGCGTAGGTTTGAAACCACAAAACCAGAATAGATATGGTTAAATTAGGTTGTGGTTCAGAAATGATCCCCTTTGTTAGAGGTGGTTTTGGGGAACTACACCGAGGTCGAGAAGAGGACACCTCCTCAGAAGAAGAAACCGCTTAAGGTGTTACATTCCTAGTTTGATCTGGACTCCCTCAAGTTTTAAGACTTCTTAGAGGGCGAGTGATATAGCAAGTAAATAAAATTGACATTTGGGGGTGGAGTTATTGATGATTCTTATGATGAGTGGAATACACTGTAGTCAAGATGGGAAAAATGCAAGTATTCAGTCTCGCAGTGTGACAAAATCACAAGGAGCAAGGAGTAAGTGCAAAAGGGGTTGGAATCACCCTTTGATTCTTGTTTGTTGCTTCTTTAGTGTTATTCCTTTTCTATTCCTTTTGTCTTTTTTGGGTGTTTTAGTGGGTGTATGTGGGATTTGGGCTGACATTGTGCTATCATTGTGTTGTCATCCTGTTGTTATTTGGTTTCATGTTTATTATGCTTGTTGCTATTCTTGTTTTTGTCTATTGCTAAGTTATTGACTATCTGATCTTAGGTCTCTTTTGTTGCTTGGTAGGACCCCAACCAAAAACCTTTACCATTAATAAAAAACAAAAAATAGAAAATGTATTTTGATAACCATAAAAAGATTTTTATTATTAGTAAAGATATATAAGACCCGATGTCCTTTATTATTATTATTTTTATCAAGAGATACATATCATTCTCAATTGACTATATTCATTATTTGATCACTTTGAATATTTTTGGTAATCCTCTTAAACACATTAATAAAGAAGAAATTGATGGATTCAAACTAATATCTATTGGGTTTTTAAAAAATTATATAATATATTTGTAAGTGTGATGCTATAATATTTTTTATTAGCTTCATTTCTTAATAAATCTTCAACTTTTGAGTCTCACTAGTGTATGTTGAGGATCATATTTGGACTCAAACTCTTAATTATGAATGGTTCCCTTTCATATGCGACTCATTTTTCCCTAGGTCTCTTAGCTAGGAACTATTAGATGGGGATTAAAAATGTAAAAGTAGATCTTCATGGTGGAAAAAGTACAATCCTAGTCATCTTGTTGTTAACAAAAAACCAAATAGAGAATCAAGGCTGAATATGAGAATCAAGATGATCTTGATAGGATGATTGGTGAGGACATTACTTCACCCACTTATAGGTATGGCTACACATCATGATGATGTAGAAGATACCATTTCCCTTCCTCATGTGACTTAATTTCATGAGCACAAGGAGAATCTTGAAATCATCATTTCGATTCACTCTAAGGAAAATGTAAATCTGAATAATGATGCAGGATTGAATATTGTGAGGAATAAGAAGAAAGGGAAAATTTCAAAAGATCCCCTCAAAATGAATTTAAGATCCCGTGAAAAAGAGGCTCAAGGATAATATGGTTAATTGTTGTCTTATTTATGTGGATTATTTTTGGTGTGACAATGATTCTATGCTTTTTATCTATCACTAGTAGAGGTAGTCTCATTTGTTCCTCATCATTTTATCTTTTTATGTAGTTGTAACATCTTGTTACGGGGTATGGGTCCCCTCAACCCACATTTATCTAGACAAAAAAAGAAATTAGTATAGAGTGTATACACATTAGAAACTATTTCTATTAAATAGTCTTTTGTCTTCTTGAATATTGTACTAAATATGATCAATTTAATCCACACTATACAACCATTAACATAAGGTGCAAAGTCCTAATACATACTACTTGAAAACAATCCAATATTCACATATATAAGCAATATCATATTTATTTTTTTGAATACGTTGTAGTTAATATATAAATTTTGTTTATCATCATTTTTATATTAATATAAGTGATTTTACAACTATATTTGTATATGTATGTGTTTACACACACACACACACACACACACACACACACACACACACACACACACACACACACACACACACACACACACACACACACACACACACAGATATATATATATATATATATATATATATATGAAGGAGTGGAAGTGTAGGGAAGGGAGGTGAGGCGAAGAATGGGTGGGGTAAGGGGATGATGATTTTTGAAAGGGTCCCAACCCTTTTAAATTCTCAACTAGGGGATGTGAAAATAATAAGATCTAAAATAGAAACCATACAAATAACATGAGTTAAACAAATGACCCTAATACAAAGCTTCTAAATAACAAACACACAAAAATGAATAATTGAGGTTTAAATGTCCTACACAAAGAAACCAAACCAAACCATGAAGGAGACGTTACTCTTTACGTCTCTTGTGTTTTCAATTTCTATTAAGATGGAATGCCTCTTCATCAAGATTGGAATGATGTGAGAAGGTTTTTATAGCTCAGATTAGAAGCTCAAAACAACTTATAAATGTAAATTCATGCTAATTGTTTTTATCTCATATATATATATTTTATTAAGGATACATTTTTTTGGTAGGTATCCTACCTTGACCTTCAACCAAAAGAGGGTCTAACTACCCATATAAACCAAAAGAGGAGACCAAATAAGAAACCAACCAAAACAACCTAAAAAGTAAGCGGACCAACAACAACACAACAATGAAACTACAAGTAAAAAGTAGCAAAGGTGACACACACACCGTGAAAAAAGAGAAGCAAAACCAAGAACAAACGAGAATTAAATGGGCACTAGATTAAGATAGATTTTGTACACGCTCCTTGTGATTTTTAACATTGTGGTATTGAGTGCTTGCATTTATCTCTTCGTATTGTACCTTGTTCCACCCATAATATGAACCTTCGACAACTCCGCTCCCAAATTTTGAATTGATATTCTCTTTATATCTATCACCCTCCCATAAGTCGAGGGCCTTGAATGAGTCAAGATCAATCTAGTGGTTGAACCCTATGAGATATCTTCACATTAACATTCTCGATGGTGCACCCCAAAACCACCTCCAAATTACCCATAGGGGACCAGTTTTTCAATCACAACCTGATTTGAGTCCGGTTTAGCAATGGTTTGGGTCGAGCTAGTACAATTACACAATCCCTTGATTCAATGAGAGCAGGTATGCTACTGGACTTCCGATAACCTATTTTTCTCCTTACAATATTTCCATCTCTCTTCTTTAAATGAATTAAGTCGTTACTATATATATTCATCTCGTGATATTTTAATTTAAATATCATTTTACACATTAATATTAACGACATATTTATAATGAAATATTTTTTATATTAAGGGTAAAGGTGTTTTGATTGGGATCCTTCCCAAGATTATGACAAGGCCTAAAATCCCGGATAACACAATACAATCACCGTTTCCACCCGTCATATACCTCCTTGATAGGAAGAACAACATCAAAATCTTCAATCAATAGGTAAGTGCTTTTTTCCAAAGGAATAGGAGGAGGGATATTTTCCTTATCCACTTTACCTCAATTGGTTCTAATAATTTATTTGGTGGAATTATACCTTTATAATTCTTCATGTTTCCTCTAGTAGGTATTTCGAGAGAGGGGATTTTTGGGACTGATTCACCACAACGTCCGAATATACATTTAAATCCAAATCATCCTTGGCATCAAAAACCAAGTGTTCATGGAGGGAATTCTTCCACCAATTATTTCTCTCATTTTGACGCTTTGCCATCCCACATTTAGTAGCAATATGACCTAAAGTGAAACACATGTTCTGCATGTGAATGGTAAACCTTCATAGTCTAATGTTTGGGGCCATGTTCTATTATGCACTTTAAGATCCATGTTTGCAAGAATGAGTTTTGAGGTATATAGTTCAACAAGAATCCCGAAAATGTTGTATGGGTGAAATTAGTGGTTTGGGAATTAGTATGAAGAATATTGACCAACACATTTCCAATGGAGATCAAACAAGCACGGCTCCAAAATTGGAGAGGTAAATAGGTTAGTCTAATCCAAACGGGTTTACAAGAGATGTGTTTTGTGAGAGGGTTAAAAGATGGGAACTATGGTTTTAAGACAAGGCATCGCGATTGAAAAACCCAAAGTTTACTTGATTATGATGTTTTATCGGATAAAGAAGAAAAAACAACAATAAATCTAGATCTAACCTTCCAAAGTAAGGAACGTGATCCCGTATTTGGAGATCCATTCATGTAGGGCTGGTAGGCTAGGCCATAAACCACCGAATCTACATATTAATGCCTACTCCTAGTAGTAGCATTCAAATTCTAAGATTCCATCTCCAAATTTGATATGGGGTGTAGTGGCGGCAAGGGCCATGGAACTCCTACCATGCAAAGCTTTTTTAAATGAATAGCCAAGTGTCTCACAAATTGGGCCATTATTTTCGCCCCTAACAAAAAGATGAGGAATGAATAGGAGGAACAAATTTGAAGTTGCCTTGCAAACCAAAAAGGGTGTAGTCTGATCTAGTCATATGTAGTCACTTTAAGGGAAAGTTAAGAATACTTTGGGGTAAGGTCATTTCATGGGTCGTACCACGCTCAAAATACAAGCCCAGATTCGCACTACCAGCTAACATGGAACCCTTTTTCGTAGCAGAACAAGGGAGGTCCTGCCACAACCAAGGGAGGGAGTAGGAGCGGATCTATCACCCAGATTTGAATCACCAACAACAACCGGTCGATCCACGGTGCATTCCGGTGGAACCAGTGACCGGTTTTCACCGTCTGTGCCAAGAAAATCCATAACATTTCTATTGACGTCACCCCAAGTAGGAGAGTTGATTTTTCTCTTAGGTTTCGATGAATAGTGTCTAAGGTTCAAGTACTTGCATTTAGGGCTTCCCATAGCAACATATGTTAAATCATAATATTTAATATACAATAACTTAAGATTGAAAATAAATATATAACACAAAAAAATTAATTAGTAATAAAGAAATTTGATTGAACCAGGTATATTAAAAACATATCATTCATGATGAAAACCCACTTATCCAAATATTAAACTACTCATTTAATAATAGAAAATTGAAAAAATAATCAAACCTTGTTGAAAAGTTGTCTTTAAAATCAACTAAACAAAAGAATCTATATCCCGTGGGCTTGTTAAACTCTAATTTTCTCACGGCGGATATATTGAGAGAAGAAAATTGTCAACGGAAACAAGGCTAGCGTGTCGAGCAACCTTCTCATGGATTCTTCTCCCGCGCCCCCAATTTTTACTCCTCCTATGGCCTTGCCATGACCGCTCAAAAACATTCTTGGCCGCTACTACAGGACACGAGATATAGGGATTTTCGAGCTCCCAAGTGTGCCTTACATAGTACAAAAAGCAATAGATACCCCTGTTATTACACTTCTTTCTCAGCGGTAACCAATTCAATTTGTGCCCTTAAAAACACCGCCTTTATTTGTAGATTCCATGGATTTTGGCCTTGATCCAAGAGTTGCATCAATGGATCTATTCTACTTGGTCTTGAGATTGTGAGATCCAACTATGTGCCAAGGGTTTCTTTATTGTTCGGTTTTCCTCTCCTACAGATTATCAACGAATTCTTAATGAGGGTCCTTGGTTTTGGGGAAGGGCTGGCCTCTTTCTTACACCATGGTTTCTAGATTTTGATCCTTTTATGGTTGTCTCAAAAATGTCGGTTTGGGTTCGTCTCCCCAATCTTCCTCTCCCCTTTTGGCACCCTGCAGTTTGTGTGACTATTGGTGATTCTCTTGGTCGATTCATCAAGGTGGATGATGAGCGGTCTAAACAAGGGTTGTTCACCTATGCTCGTATCTACATTGAGATGGATTTCAACAAAGCTCTTCTAGACAAGTTGGAGTTAATCCATGATGGCTTCAAGTGGATTCAAACTCTCGATTATGAGAACACGGCCTTCCGATGCTAGTTATGCCATCAAATTGGGCACCTTCAGAGCCCTTCCCATTGTTACTCAATCAGAATAAACAAAAGAAGAACAAAGGGGTTTCCCTGTGGCCTAAAGGATGGCAGCCATTTTCAGTGCTGGAAGTCAACAAATGCTCTCATCCTGAAAATTCTGAAAATATGAATGTTGAGATTCCCCACTGGCGGTGGTACCAAGCGGTCGCATGTTTCTGAGTCTTCTGGTTTTGACCCGAGTCAGGATAGCCCGCGCCCAGTCTCTCCGCTTGCATTGGCTCCCCTGCAGGCATCGTGGACTATTGTCATGAAATATAAGGAGAAGAAGGGGCGCTTTGTTGCTCCTGCTTCTCAAGGGTCCTTTGGTTCTCCTGGTCCTTATGTTCCTTCGTCATTAGATGGTTTTGTTTTTAACATTTAGTGTTATTTTTGTTGCTTTCCTAGGCTTGGTCTAGTATACTTATGGCTTGGACGCATGTTCTCGACTACCCGCATTTTTATTGAGAGAATCTTATATCATATTGTATTTAATATATATATAATCTTTTTCAAAAAAACAAAACAAAATTTGTCAAAACTCTCATACTCTTTAGAAGTGAACCCACAAGACTTTAAAATTGGGAATAATACCTACTTCAATACGTGGCAAATGGAAAACCAAGGTAGTAAAAGTGGTATCCAATCAATATATGTCATAATGGTTTATAGTAATACGTTTGTCTTTACTGAATATATGTATTTCAGTTTGCTTTACGTCTTTAATAGTGATATCGAAAAGTCGTCTCCCCACGTCTCGGACAACATGTTCTTTTATTGCTTTAAAGATACGGATGTCTGCTTTAATGACCTCAACTTATACTGCAAACAAAATTAAATACAAACAAATCAACCAAGTACTCAGCATTTTCACAGTTTTGGGTTTGGAGTGGGGATGCTGTTCCTCACAACTACATGGATTAAAAAATATTACCTGACGTGAGATTTTCTTTTATTTCAAACAATCACAATTTCAGTTGCCATAATTGGCAACCTTCTGAAAAGTAAAAATAAGGATCCTGCACAACATTGACACTCAGTGACAGCCTTCTGTTTCATAAAACTGCTACCATTAAAGTTTATTTATCAACCACCGCCTCCATTGGGTGTATTCTAATTTGGTTTTCAAAACTTGGGTGTATTCTAATTGGGTGAACTGTAAGGGAGATTATGTCTTTGAACAGCGACCTTATCAGAGACATCTTAGGCCGTGTGGATGGCATAACACTCGCAAATGCAGGATGCGTTTCTTCACACTTTTCCTCCATTGCAACACAGGAGAGCTTATGGGAAAAAGCATGCTGCTCTCTCTGGCCTTCCATTGAACACAAAGATGTTAAAGAATTGATCTCTTTTTCGTTGGGTGGATTTCGAAAGTTTTATGCAAATTGTTTTCCATTTATTGCTTATGATGAATCATCTGAAAAGGATACCCATTGCGATGAACTGCAGAAGCTCTGCGATGCTGGTCCAACTGATTTTATCTCTCTTGTGGATGTGCAATACAAGAATAAGACCATCTATTCTCAAGTTGTGTGGGGAATACCTACTCCGGGGATTTGGAAGGGTGGTTCTATAACAGCCCTTTCAGGATTGACCTCATTAATTTTTTTGATGTCGAGGATGAGGATCGCGCTAATAATGCAGAATCTGGGTTACCAACAATTGTGTCTGTGGACGAGGTGAAGAAGGTTGATAAGTTTTGGGGGATGTTGATAGACAACTTAAAACTAAGCTGGATTCTGATAAACAGGAGAACGGAGCAAGCCGCTAATCTCTCAAGCTGGAGTCCCTTGGTAGGACAGACACGTTGGCTTTCTGATAAGGATTTTGTAATACGTTTTGGCTCCATATTACCTGCTCACAACATATTGGCGTGCAAGGTAGTGAACTGTGTGCTCAACCTAAAGTGTAGAATTTCAGATAGTGAGAGTAACAGTTTGAAGATCACAGAACTAAGCATGCAGTTGGAAGACATAATGGGGGCTAGTGTGAATGGGAGAAACAGTGTAATCATCCTACAAAGAGCTCTAGGTTGTAGAAAAGTAAGGACTGTAGTCAAATTTTGATGTCTCACACAAAATACTTGACAGAGCGGAGAAAATTCAGGGAAGCCAATATAGGAAGCAGTGATCAAATTTGAAGGGCTAGTCCAAATTTTATTGTGAAGGGTAAGTATTGGACCAGCCCTTCGATGATGAAAAGTAATATGATTATTTCACACTTCGTATGACATTCTTAAATAATGAATACACATCACTAAAATTGAGAACATTTTTTTAATGAGATTTTTTTTTCTAAATAAGTGATAATAACAACTAAGAACATTAATTTAAGTGTTGAATATACTAGCTTACATCAATCACGTCTAATCTCTACTTAAAATGTAACATAGCCTATTTCATATAATTATGCAATGGACAAGTTAAACATATATACATATATTGCCAAAATTATTTACAATGAAAATAAATTTTGCTAGAAAGTGACAAAATACATACCCACGAACCACGATTGCGAGCAAGAAGTAGCTCAACCTGTCGGTGAAGAAGCAGAGAACCAAGCGGAGAAAAAGCACCCGCACCATGGCAAAGAGATCCAGGCCACGAAGTAGCGAGGAAAGGGGTCGAAGACCATAGGGCCACCAACGACGAGGGAAGGGTCAAAGACCCGAAGCACCAACAAAGGGGGGGCCACGGCCGATGGGAGGGTGGCATGAAAAAACGTCAACAAAGCAGCAACCGGCCGAGGGACGGTGTACTAAGCACCGATTATGGGGACCAATTGCAGTGAGCACCGCAAGCACGAAGGAGGTGGCCGGGACGTGAAACCAGAGGCACCACGTGGGAACCCGAGACAACAACACCAGGGCATAGCCGCATGGAAAAGCTCGAGCTAGAACCCCAAACCCTCGATTAGAGGAGGCACGAGCCCAAGAATCCTTCACATTCATCAGCTCCAAAACTGTAGAAGATGAGTGTGGGAAAGGGAAGGAGAAAAGCTTCTGTGGGGCGGATTGAGGGCGTGTAAGGATGGGGCCAATGGTAGAAGATGAGTGCGGCGTGCCTGATTTGTCGCTCCAGATAAGCCCCCCGAATAGCAACAGCAAGCCCGCATCCACTTCCAGCAGCACGGAGCACGACCTTGGGTTCAATTTGTGGCGCAACCATTTAAATCCAGCTGCAATCTCGGCGAGGTTCCATGAATTCGGCGGCGCAAAGCTGGCGAGGAGGAGATGGCGGAGTGCTTCTATTTCTGTTGTGGACTTGACTTTGGCAAACTGCAATAACTCCAACTCCAACTCCTCCGTGGAATTTTGTAGCAGATTTGAGGAGGAAAGAAATCAGCGCCTCCACACAACGCGTTCTTATTGTTGGACTTACAACCCAATACTGCAACTACCACTCCTATAAGGGGTGTTCACGTTTATGGCTCACAATCTTTTCCATTTCTACAAGAGCCTCGAAGCCGACTTTGGCTCATGTGAAGAGCCGGAACCCCAAACCGTCGACCAGAGGAGGCACGAGGCCGAAGCAAATCCGACCAGGGCGAAGGAGGACGCCACCCAAAAACCTGTTGCTGCAAAAACAAGGTCGTATAAACTAGTAACCATTGTATTTTGTTTCGGAGCGGGAGACTGGAGTGTGGGAGTGGGACTCGCGAATCGGGAAAAATCTAGATTAAATGCCAAGATCCCAAATAAATATAGCAACTTGGCAACTACTAAGTTTTTAAATGATAAATCCATATATATTTGAATTAAAAACTTACCAACTACGGCGCACGCACGCGCGACTTTGCAAAACTTTCACTTCTATTTTATAAGAACAAAAATCAAGTTCAAGTTGGATTGTCCCAGATTCCCAAAGGTGTCCCGTGGCATGCTGAATTGGTGACGGGAAATTTGAAAGGTTGCCCTTCTAATGACAATTTAAATAAAATGCTAAACTTCCATATTGTCAAATATTTTCCAGATTTTACTTTTTCTTTTACGGCCAAATTTTCTTTGGCACTTTTCTCGAATCAAAAGCCCTTTGGTGGTGCATTGTGGCGAGTTCAATTTGAGCTGATAGGAAGCGAAGGTCGGTTGAATACAGTTTGTGTTATGAGTGGCATTGTTGTATCGGGTTTGTTACTGTATTTCATCTTTTGGGAGACTTGTTCAATGATCGATTTCCATTCCTGAGGATTAGCATACTGATATATGTTTGTTCGACATCTACACACAATTTAATGAACACCACCGAGTTATCATGTGTGTAATTAATTGGAACACTGGACCTTTAATCTTATTCCATTCATTCAAACCAAACAAAAACCTTATTGATGATGCATTCCAAAGTAGCGATTCTTTGAAAAGACATTATTTGTTGGATTCTGGATATTTAAAAGTCCTTGTTCTCTGTTATGCTCCTAGTTTTCACGATTTGTAAGGGTTAAACTCTAATTTTAGGGAGACCGTTACCTAACTTGTAAGTTTAATATTTTGTAGATTTCGACGCACATATTAATCATTTGCGCATAGAACGGTGAGTTGGTGAAGACTATATGCATTTATTTGTGGTTCTAGGTTTAATTCTTTTGGAGTCCAACGGTCGAGAACATGCCGGCCAGATATCTGTCATTCGTAATTTTATTATATCGGTTTGAAGTGCCTTGTGTAAGTAGTTGGCGTGATAGTCTTATGGAACCCACAAACTTTGCCCGATCTCCGTGTTAGTTATCCCCAATTTAACACGAATATCTATACAAAAACCGACTGCCTAACTACTAAAGAAAAAGGGGAGCTCTAAACAACAATTCAACCTCTAGGTTTTCCCCAAACCGACCCCTAAAGGTTACTTAGCACTAATCCACAAGAGTTGCACAACACAAAATAACACTCCAAATAAGGGAGAGTCTCTAAGGGGAGATCACACCACACGCCTTTATGACCAAGAGCTAGGGACCCAATAAACAACATTTCTGCACGGAACCCAGTTCCTATCACTTGAGAAGTTCACAAGAATATCAATTGAATTAGAATTTCCCATTAACTGGTTCGACAAGACACCCACTTGGGCGAGTAAAACAACCCAAACAACTTTTATTTTTGTTATTATTATTTTAATCCTATAGGTTCTACTATCCTAGGTTTAAGTTTCGCTAACGAGGTTGGCGTGTTTCCATGTCTCCGCCAGGGGTCCAAGTGTAATGCACACATTTTTCGACACACCAAACCAAAGACAAAACTCAGTACTTAATTAGGAAAATACAGAATAATTTTTATTTTTATTTTAGAGGGTTGCAACAATATACAATCAACTAGGTTTAATTTTTTTTGCTTAAAAAATTTCACACATTTGTAAAGTTGTCCAATATTAAATTAATAATTAACATTATTACTTTACACTAAGACCACTTTGAGATAAATTCCTTTCTAGGGTTTCCGTTAATTCACCTTAATTAAAATATCAACTAGGCCAATATTTCCTAAGTTAGTTTAATTCTTACTTCTCACAACAATTAACAATATTGTCCCTCATGAGGTTATCTATCTAAACATTTTAAATTCTAATTAATTAACCTTTAAATTCATTAACTAAGTTACCCCTTTCACAATTATTATTTAATGAACCCTTACAATTCCAATGACATTTATTTACTTAACATTCTAAGGCTAAAGTTTCCACTTACCCTAACCATTAAGTGGCCCCATTCATTAGATAACCATACCTTAATTAAAATTACCCAACCCCATAAAGTGCCACAACTTGAAAAGTGTAGGGTTGATCCTCAACCCTTAGATTAAATGGATATGCACCCTTAGATTTAGGTATTTTCAAATGAACCCTAAACATCCTTATGGGGTCTTTTATTTTTTTCATTTCCCTAAAGTCATTCATTTGTTCTATTTTAATTTGTAGGTTGAAGGAGTGGAAGCCATGGAAGTAAGGAGTGGAAGCCATGGAAGTAAGGAGTGAAGCCACGAGAGAAATTTATTTGGATCTTGATTGAAAATGGGAAAATCTTCCTCCACTTCATTGTTTATCAAGTTTAGTTTATTCATGGGTTTGCTCTTATAAGGTTACGTATTTGTTTATTGTAGAGATTCCACCATAAATATAGATTTGTTATTTGGTTATTTACATTCTTTGAGTTTAATATTTGGGAAAAACCCCATTTCATTAGATCTATGAGATTATACACATTTGGGTGCCCATAAATGGATTTATATGCTCAAACAAATGAATTTGTTCATTTACTAGTTGTTAGTTCTATTTGATAGTTTTAAAGCTTAGGTTTTAATTAAATTCATTCCGTATTTTGCAGAGTCATAATTTTTATTTTTCCATCAAAAGTGATGAAATTTCCGCCTATCTGTGTGATGATTCTGAAATCGTCACTTTGGGTAGGGTGGCGGTTATGAAACCACCACTCTATACAGGGTAGCGGTTACATTTACGGAAAACAAAACCTCAATTTCATGCATTTTCCAAAACAATTCTACTTAGGTTGGTTTCTATGGTAATATTTAATTTAATTATGGTGCCTACAATCAATAGTTGATAGGTTCATGTCATTTCTTCATTTTAAACTAACTTCAAGATAATCAATCAAATGTATACATCATCCCAATCACATTGAAGTAAGGTTCATTGTTTCCTACTTTAGTTTAAACATATTTTATTTCAACATCTTCATATTTTGCATACAAGGGTAGGGTTGAACCAATATATTTCAACTTTTCAATATACTAACTCTTACTATCAAAATGAGAATGTGTGTATTTTCTTTTCACAACAAGAATGATATCCATTTCAACAAGGAAAATCAAGTATAAATTTCATAAATTCTTCCAATAAAAACACAACCATTTCACCCAAGGAAAGCACAAGCAACTATGATTTTATTTCCAGATTTGAAAGAAATATATTTTCAATAAATTACAACTTTCAAAAGTTCTTCTTTCACCTTTTTCAATACAACAAACTTGATAGTAAAATTTACAATAACTCCTACTTTTACAATAATACAAATTTCAACAAGGCCACAATGCACTTTCTTTTTTTCCTCAATGAGCATAGTTCATTTTCTTACAATACAAAATCTCTTCTTTCAAACAATATGAAAGAATAATTTACAAGATTACAACTTTCACTTTTTCAACATTGGAACAACATTACAAAGGTGATCCTTTTGGCTCCAACATAGCATGAATCCTCCAATCTTCAACTTCAAGCACAACAACAAAAAGGGGAGTAGGTAATGCTCTCCACCCAACCTATAATCCAATGAGAAGGAGAAGTCATCTTCCTCATTGGCTCCCGAGTCCCAACAAAGAAGCAATAAAAGGGGTATCAAGCAAACATGACAACTTTTAAAAGGATTCAACAATAACTATTCACACAAAACTTTCTACACACGAGAACAATACCAAAAATAAAAACAACATAAAATTTTCCAAAGCATAAAGACTCAAATTCAAGCGAGGAGAGAATAAACGTGAGGAATCACTTATTCCTCCCAATGGGATTAGGTTCCCACTTTAAAATCCTCCAAAACTCAAATCACATACCAAAAGACTATTATGCCTCCTTGAAGTTCTCTTATGTATCCCTCAAAATCTTATGCCTCTCTCAAACTCTTATCCCCCAATAAACATAACAAGATAAATAAAAAAACTTTCTTATTATCATAAGGTGAGACACCCTACCCAAACTCCCTCCAAATGCATAACATAAAATCTTATCCCTCCCTCAATAGATCCCCATTTTCTTTCTCCTAAACAACCTTAGGGCCATTCTATTCCCCAAACCAAAAGACAAAACATTCATCCATTTACAACCATTGGCACAAAAAAATAAAAATAGAATGAAGGGGTGAAATCCTTACCTTTTCATTGCAAGAGTATCCAATCCACAAGCACAAGCTCCAAGCTTTTCCAAATCCAAAACAATCACAAACGAACCTTTCAAGCTTCAAAAAAAGGCTCCAAAATAAATCTCCTCAAAAAATGTAAGAGTTAAAATAAAATATGCCACCCCAAAACCATCAAACAAACTTGAATAAATAGAAAAAGAGAAGAGGAGGGTGAGGTGGCTCCATGTAGGATGCCACATCACTTATATTCAACTCTACGCCACATGGTCAAAACCCAAACCAAAAGCTCAATAAATTGGTGGGTGAGAATGTGGCGAATTCTCCTTACACACAAACAAAAGTCATATTCCAAAGAAAAAAATTAAAATCTCTTGTAATAAGGTGCAATAATTTCACCTTTTTAGCCTCCATATCACATAATGGGGCTATGAAGGCACATAGGCGCACAAGGTCCCAATTATGGAATGGCGCAAGGAAAAAGTGCGCAATATGAGGGTATAAGGAAGCATGTAGCATGCACGACATGATGAAAAAGGATCGGGACTTAGTCATTTTGGATGTCAGAGTAGTAGAACACGTGAAAAGCATGACCCGGTTGCGCATGGATAAGATGCCAGCCTAGCGACAGGTTGGCCTAGGATGGAGCATGCTTGCGATGGAATCTTCTAGAAGAACATCATGGAATAAGGTGGAGAGCTCAGGCCTGGAGAAGCATGCTCACATGGAGGACCACATTTAGACACTTGGCACCGGATCTGAGGATCGCTGGAGGATGGGTTGGTAGTCCAGGAAAGCTATAAATACGAGCACCTATAGAGACAGAAAGATACATATACATATACACATAGAGATAGACATCTAGAGAGTGAGCGGAGCTCTGCAGAAATGTTGCGAGGACTCTATCAGTGAATGGTTGTATTTGGGAGAGAATGCATTAGGCCTAGGGGTTGTAAATTTTCTTTTGGGAAGCGTAGTTACATTAAGTCTAGTGTAATGCATGACTGCGGTCTACTTCTCTGCTGACCCTCTATAATGGTTCCATGGATGTAATAAGGTTACTTGTTATAATATATACATGAATATCAATGGTTCTAATGCATATTTCTCTCTTATGAGTTCTCTTTCCTTTCATGCTAAGTATGAATGCTTGTATGTTTCTTTCTGTCACAATACATGTTATGGATTCTATTAAGCACTCCGATCTGAAGTGATGCTGAGGATCTAGAGGCCATTAAGAGCCCTATATGGTTCTTGTATGTCTTCCCCTTCCCTTCTGAAATCTCTTACACTAATCATAGATGATGTTTCCCACTAAACTCACATAAAAGAGAGACTCGGTACCCACGCGTGTGCCTCGGGTGAGCACCAGATTTCATTGGGTGATAGGCCGGCGTGCACATGGGGTTCCTTTCTTTTGTGATAGGAGTAAAAATGACTACATCTTGGTTCCATTTCCGGACCTCTTTTCAAAGTTGTAGTGGGATTTAGCATACATCATGATCTATGTAATGAGTAATGATAGAGCGGTTAACATTGGAAAATGTTGAATCATGGTTCAAGAGCATGGAGGATGAATTTTCTCAGAGATTCAACACTGGACCTAAGTTTAATGCACGTAGATGGGTAGAAGAGAATCTCTACCATGATCTATATGAAACATTTTTTTTTTGTTTCCCTATGGAACTGTATGAATGGCTCTCAGCCTATGCATCTAGATCAAGTTGGCATTATAGATCACATGTGTGGACCCAAGAAGAGTACCAAAGGCTACAAGATGCAGATCTAATGTGGACCCATGTTGTGGATCATTGGTGGAAAGGAGTATTGGCTAGCTACACTCTGGAGTATGCCATTTCCACATATTCTTGTCTGGAGGTTGTTGAGTTTGAGTTTAAGGAGCCCCAGAGGATCATTTTTACATGTTGTCCCTCTGGCTTTGAAGATCTTGATGATTACCATGAGTTTAGAGGCTTTCCCAATGGCCGGCTAAACCACTCTGAGCATTGGGTGAGGAAGCTAGGGTGGAGGAAGATGGCAGATGTTGTGGAGAAAAAGAAAGGGAGGAGAGATGACTCAAGTATGGTGAAGCACGTGAAAGGGAGATTTCTAGATGATGTGAGGTTACAGGTGTGATGGATGTATGGTGGTAGACATTGCGGGAAGGATTTGAGGTTCATGCTGAGGACGTGGAGCTGAACGACGGTCATGCTGTGTGACCCCATCTTGGCAAGCATGTGAGAGAAAACCCTTTGGCTTCTGATGAGAGTTCATCACATGGAGAAAGAAGAACCATTGGCATGCATCTGAGCCCACACTAGTGAAGAACCATTGACCCTAGCCTGCACTTTTTTCCAGATCAGGGGGATAATATTGCTAATCTAGTTGATTACATTAGAGGTGATCATTCTACACCCAGGAGGTATAATTTCTCATTTGGTACTTCTATGGCTGCAAACACCAGCCCAGTGTTAGGAATTTTCGGGCAAGGTATAGGCACACAAGTGTTTGGTCTCACATCTGGAAGTGGCGTGGGGTATACTATTGGTAGTGGGGCATTGTCATGTAGACCATAGGCACACGTAGCTCAGTGGAACTATGGGAACCCTTGGCATGACCACTTTAGGACCTAGGTGGGCTTGGTGGATCTAGTGGTTCAGGAGGAGTAGGAGCTGGTGGGTCTAGTGGATCGGTGGTCGGTGATTGGGCTTGGTGGATCTAGTGGTTTAGGACCTGGTGGACTTAGTGGATCAGGTGGTGGAGGAAACACAGGTGGAAACCAAGGATCTAGCGGAGGAGGATTTGGACCCCAACCACCCCCACAAGTTTTCTTTGAAATGTCTCTACATTTTCCTAATTATAGAGGTATTGAGGATGTTATGGAACATGTTCACAAGTGTGAACTACTATGGCACGTGAAGGGTGTCATAACCCCAGAATGGAAGGCTAGTCAGTTTATAACCATGTTGCGGGCGTGCATGCATATAGCTGGTATAGGAAGTATGACCCTCATCAAACAATAGTGGATTATACTGCCTTAAAGAATGCATTCTTGGTAGAGTTCCACATTCTTGAGTTTGAGCAGAAGAGCATCAACACTTTGAAGGAGATTCAACAAGGAATGGCAGAGAGTGTGTGGGAGTATGATGCACGCTTTAAGACTCTCTTGTCTAAACTATCATATGATATTCATCCTTCACAGCATGCACAGTGGTTTGTTGGAGGATTGATCACCCCTTTTAGAAGGGCCTTGTCTCATAAAACTTTTACAGACCCACATGAGGCATTGGAGGCTTCCCTACATGTCAGGTTGTTGGTAGTGTTGATACTTGGTGTTAGCCCATTCTTGGAGGCTCAGATTGCTACTATGGCCAAGCAGTTGGAAAAATTATCTATGAACTCAGCCCATGAAACTCACAGTGGTTTGTGGCATGATTGTGAGATAGAGGGGCACGTTAAGGATAATTTCCCCGGAGGATAGTACATGTTGTGGCGGTAGAGTGTGAGATTTGTCATGGGGACCATGATGCAAGTAGATGTCCCTTGCTTGCACACAATCAGGAAGAATGTATCTTGTTATTGTAAGATTTGCACTTCTACAACCCATGATACTAAGGACTGTAGGCTCATTGATCAAATCCATGAGGCCATCGATCATGGGGTGCACCAAACCAATGTTGCAAGTAGTTCCAAGGGTGATGATCACCATTATGAGGAGCGCGTAGATGGAGGTGCGCATGGGAAGAGGTTTTGAGGAGGATTCCATGGTCATGGTAACTGCGGAGGAGGAAGGAGTGAGTTCCCATGCGGAACCTATTTCAATTGTGGATCTATAGAACATTACAAATGTGAATGCCCAGGACTGTTTGCAGTGCTCGTGGTGTGGAAAGAAGCATAAGTATGAGGAGTGCCTAAAATTGTTTGAGCATATGAATCAGCAGCACCGAAAGGACAAGGGCACTATATGGTCAGTATCAAGAAAGCAGACATATAATGGATGCCTCGGGTAACACGGGATGAAGGTTTGGAGCCTGTCTTGGTAACAACAAGGGTAGAAGCCACGCGTGCAAGAGAGGTACCAAGATAGAAGAACCTAGTTTCAAGGGAGGAGGTCATTCATGGAAAGTATCCAGACCCACATCAAAAGGAGATATATCAGGACACCATGGATGTTATTCAAAGCTTACAAGGGGAGATCTAGTGTCTAAAGGAGAAATCCAGGAAGGAGGAACAAGGAAGGAGGGTCGAGGTGCAAAAGGATGACCTGGATGAGGTCAAGGAGGTGTGTAAAATGCTAAGGCAGGAGAATATCATTCCCTTTCTAGGATCATGGTTGAGAGAGAAGGTACCACACGCCGGAGGAGAGTGCGAGAGATAGGTATTACATGTGAACCTTCCCCCTCATAGCCTCGACTATGACAAGGAGATTACATTGAATGCAGTTGTAGATGGATGGCTCCTCAACAATATCCTCATTGACACATAGGCATGGAGGTTAACATTCTAACTTTGGATGCATGGCATCAGATGGGAAGACCCACATTACATAGCCATCTTCAAATGTGTTGTATATGGAAAAAAAGACTAAGGAAATGCCCATCGGTGTCTTAAAGGATGCAACTATTACTATCCAAGGAGCCAAGTTTACTGGGGACTTTGAAGTCTTGGTGCTCACCAAGGCGGACAATTTCCCAGCACTACTTGGGCACCCTTGGTGTTACAAGAACAATGTGGACCTTCGGTTCAACAAAGGGTACATCAGCTTTGAGAACAAGGAGGAATGGGTCATTATACCCTTGGTGATGGGAAGTCGACACCCTATATTGAACCATTGGGGAAGAAGTTTTGGACAGGATATATGTGTGCTCAATCAGAGACCTTGAGATGATACACCCTACTAACGGGGTTATCCAGTTTGAAGATGCTCGATCGATGGTGATACCACCCGATCGGCATGTGACAAATTGGGCACATGGGACTTATGAATTAATGGGATGGTAGTTGAGAGGGTCGGTGACCAAGGTAACAAAGGCGTGCATGGTTAGGCACCTTGGAGGAAAAGAACTACCCAAGTATTTAGGAGGAGCCTTCCCTGAGATCTTTTTGCTAGGAGGTGGAAGCTCAGTGGAAGGATGAGAAGGAACGGAGGGGGATGTTAAGTTATGTCTTGCTTGGCATAACAGCTCGGTGGTGGGCTACACATCAGGAGAGCCTTTTAGAGTGGCACGAGGTAAGAATTTCTCTCTCTGTCAGATTTTCTAGGAGCAATGTACCCACCATCATCAAGGAGTACCATGGGAAGGATCCCACCTCTTTCCATATCCAGGAGTGTGAATGGGTCTTGGAGAGAAGGCATGGAAGCTTTGCCACCATCCCTCTGGTGCACAAGTTGTATTCTACACTGCAAGGTTGCGCACGCGCATGGTATATTCATTCGGAGACACGCCGCTAGACAAGGAATTGGCAAGAGCTCACAGGCTGACCTTATTCAAACCTTTGAGTATCAGTACCAAACCATCGGTTGATAAGGCCTTGCATAGGTATCAAGTGCCTTACCATGGGGGATAGTGCCAGGATGGAAGATAGGTTGTTGGAATTACTAGGTGAACCAAGATTGGGGGTGCTTTGAAGAAGTAGAGGAAATAGAAGAGCTACAGCTTGAGCACGCGTGTTTGGAAAAATAAAAAGGAAAGATGGTGTATGTGATTGATGGAGAGGAATCAGAAAGCTTAGATGTTAGCCATTTTGTAGGGATGCGTGAGGTAGTAGATAGTGCAGATACTCACGTGCGCATGCCTACCATGAGCCCTTAAAATGAAGAAGAAAGTTAACATCGGTTCAGGAGAAGAACCTAAGGAAGCTATTATTGGAGATTACTTGGTCGGAGAAGGAGGAAGTATCTAAGATCATTGATCTGCTACATGTGAATTTGAGGATTTATTCCCACATGGGTACCATGAGCTCAAAGGCATTCACCATTCCTTGGGGAGATGAAGATAAAGCTGAAGGATGGTGCACGCCTAGGTTAGGAAAAGGCCTTACTAGGATGAATCCCAATTTGTGCGTGAAGGTTAAGGAGGAGATAGAAAAAATGATAGCTTATGGGATCATTGAGGTAGTGGAAGAATCGAGTGGATAAGTCTGATGGTAATCAACATCAAGAAGGATGGGTGGATTAGGATCTGCATGGATTATAGGGAATTGAATGTAGTTTGTGTCATTGATCCCTTTCGACCCCTTCTTGAAGAAATTTTGGAAGGAGTCACTGGGCGAAAATCTATTCCTTTACGGATGGATTTTCAGGGTACCACCAAGTCTAGATTGCAAAGGAGGACTAGGAGAAGACAACTTTCACCACCGAGTGGGGAATTTTTGCATATACGGTCATGCCCTTTGGGTTGAAGAATGCACCTACTATCTTTTTTTGCGCATAGTGGTGCAAGCATTCCAGGACTTCATCCATAAGTTTCTTCAGGTCTATTTGGATGATTGGACAGTGTATATGGTCTAGTTAAAGACCATTGTGACAATTTAAGGTTAATGTTTGAAAGGTGTAGGTAGTTGAGGATATCCCTCAACATTAAGAAATGTGTGTTTTCTACACCCTTTGGGACTTTATTGGGGCATATCATATGTAAGGAGGGCTTGTTGGTAGATCTCGCTAAGGTTGCAGTTATTGTGGGGTTAAGGGAGCCTACTAGCCGAGCATAGTCACATGATTCCTTGGGCATATGGGCTATTACAAGAAATTTATTAAAGGATATGCCAAGATCATTGTGCCTTTAGAGGAGCTACTTAGACATAAAAGTGCCTTCCATTGGGGAGAGGTGCAGTAGAGGGTGTTTGATACATTAAAAGATAGGCTTATCACCACCTATTTTACATTTTCCCTCTTGGGACAAGCCCTTTCATGTCCATGTAGATGCCTCAGGGACCACCATTGGAGTAGTGCTTGCATAGCCAAGTGAAGGGATTGTTGATCATCCTCTATGTTTTGCAAGTAGGAAGCTGACACCAGCAGAGAAAAATTATACCACAACTGAGCATGAGGCATTGTCAATGATCTACACGCTTTTCAAGTTTAGACAATATCTACTAGCAACACCCTTTGTGTTTTACACCGACCACATGGCATTAAAATATTTGGTGAACAAGCCCATCCTACAAGGGCATATATGTCGATGGGTGTTGTTGTTTCAAGAATTTGAATTCACCATTGTAGTAAAACCTGGAAAAAGCAATTGTGGGCCTGATCATCTATCAAGAATTGATTCAGGGGAGACATGCAGAGTATTGAGGAAACAATGCCAGATGTGTAACTATTTAGGTTGTGGCGTGCCCTCGGACTTGGAAGAGATTGCAGTATTTTTTAAGGAAGGTGTGGCACCGAAAGGAATGAAGACTTTAGAGAAAAAGTAGTTGGCCATACGTGTTGTGCCCTACATGTTAATCAGTGGAGACTTATACAAGTTGGGATGTGATGAAGTTTTGCGTAGGTGTGTATTAGAGCATGAGCACTGACCATCATGGAGGAAGCACATGGAGGAAGTGCGGGTGGGCATTATGCAGGTGATGCCACCACACGTAAGATATTAATGGCAGGTTTGTGGTGGAAACCTGTAAGGATTGTAGAGACTATTGTAAAGCGTGTGACCATTGTCAGTACATTGGAAAACTAGGAAGGAGAGATGAAATGCCTTTGTGCCCTATCCCTAGCATGGAGCCTTTTGAAAAATGGGCAATAGACTTTGTAGGACCTATTGCACTAGAGCGCATAGGATTGGGTCACGTTATGTCATCACTTGCATGGATTATCTGACAAGGTGGGCAGAGGCAGCTCTGACTAAAGATTGCACAACAACAACAATAGTGGCAAGGTTCTTGTGGGAGAACATTATCATGAGGTATGGATGCCCATTGAGTTTGACCAGTGATAGGGGTATGCATTTCTTGAATGAGACCATGAGGATCCTATTATCAGAGTTCATGGTAGCTCATCACAAGACTATGCCCTATCACCCACAAGCAAATGGAACCGTGAAGCATTCAAAAAATATTGAGTCATACCCTGACCAAAATTTGTGATGTCGGAAGACAAGATTGGGATGACAAAGTATCAGTAGTATTATGGGCTTACAGGACAACGTATAAAAGGATGAACAAAGCCACACCTTTTCAATTGGTGTTTGGCGTGGAATCTATTTTTCTGGTTGAATTTATGTTGCCTTCTCTACTGAATAGCATGCGCGGAGGGTTAGCTGATGAACAAGTGCTGGAAGAAAGAATTGATGAGTTAATGAAGCTGGATGAGAGATGATCACTCACCAGGTGGAGCCAAACAATAGAAAAAGAAAGCAAAAGGCTTGGCATGATCACCACATTAGAAACAAGAAGTTTGAGGTTGGGTAGATGGTGTTACTATATGATTCTAAGTTTTGCGCCATCCTGAGGAAGTTGAAAGTCCATTGGTTGGGTCCTTACACAATCTCGTACATCCTTGGTTTGGGTGCGTGCCGATTCTGAAAAGTTTTTGGATGGGATGAAGTTTCCTAGACACTTCAATGGGAGTAGGCTGAAGCCCTACTATAAATAAGTCTTCTTGGTGTTTGTAAATAAGGTAGTTTTTCCAGTTAGTTTAGAAGTTTCCTTTATGCATTTTCCTTTCTTGTGTTTCCCTTTTGCGTTGTTGTTTTGTTTTGCACCTTGGGCACTGGTAACCTTATTGCTATTTTGGAGAATTTGTGAGTGCACAGAGGACCACATGCATCATTTTAAGTGTGGGGTGGAGAAATGTGAAGGAGCACATGATTAGAGTGCGAAAGTTGTGTTGAAAAGCCCTGTTGAATGGCCCGATTGAAAGAGGTGTATGAGGAGAAAAGATGGAAGAAGAATGGTTGGTGCTAGGATAAAGCTACTTGTAGATCCCATGTACTAAGGAGGAGAAAGTGCATTTAAGCAACATGAGGTAGGTGAGAGCAAGAATCAGGATAGAAGAAGTGCCTTTGGCATGGGTTACGTGCGTCCAAGAGTCTCCTGTCATGTTGGATTGGTTGCGTGCCAAAAGGTTGGAGGAGGTTTCACGCAGGTTGGGTGCATGAGTGAAAGTACTGAAGATGAGCTTTGTTTGAAAAATCCACATTAAATGAAAAATATGTGGTAGGTGAAGTAGCATTTAATGTTCAAAAAGAAAAACTATAAGTAAAGGGTCGAGGCACTTTCATTTTCACTTTGCGAAATAGAGAAAGAAGTGAGTTTTATAAACTAGGGTTTCCAGATTCGATCATGTGAAGAAAGATCTGTGAGATTGAAGTGTGAGCAACTAGTTTGAGTTTGCAAACTAGAAGGAAGGGGTTACACGGGCATGAAAAGAGTTGTGAGGAGGCATTGTCTTGTGGAATTTTGATCCCAGTTAGGGTTTGAAAAACTAGGGCATGGGTTCAAGAGTTTTATATCATGGATTTGAAATTAGAGGTTGGGAGAAGTGGAAGAATAGAGTAACAAGAAGGGAGTGGAGTGGTAAAAATACCTTGATAATGGCACCCAAGAAAGGAAAGGGCAAGGGCAAGGCCAAATAACAAGAACCCAGACATGAACACAAATGAAGAATGGTATGCAGAGATGTAATACCCAGATGGGGTGATGATGGGTAAGGAGTGGGAATCCCACCTGAGAAATGTGCCTGTAAGTGATTATAACCACCGAAAAAACATGATAGAGAAGGAAATGGCACTAGAATTAGTGTGCCCCACAAGTAAATGAACACCAGAGGGCTTTCGATTTACAATGATGATGTTAAGGTCAAAATGGAGAAGGTAGGGTTGTTGCAACTCTATGAGTTTCCCTATTTTGGAAAACTAGAATGCACTGTACCAATGGTTAATGTCATGGTACACAAAGATTACTTCCACTTTGCAGGGCGCAAGATGTGCGTCACTCCCCAGCTTATCTCTCAGTTCACAGGCCTCATATGTGAAGGAGACAACTTGGAGGATGACTTGAGTGATAAGGAGGCAATTCAGGAGACCATAAATGAATATGCCTGCAAGAAGGGGTCACGGTATTATGACATTTCAAACATCAAGGACCCATGATGAAAATGGCCATGCACTTGTAACAAAGCTGAATGGCCAGGAGAGATGGACCCAGGTCAATAAGCCTTGGCTGCATGTTTGTAGAAAAATTGCAGAAGGCACTATATACAACTTGTCTTCTTACATTGCGAGAGGAAATTGTTAGTTACGCAAGGAGGGGGAAAGAATCCTTTTCAGCAACATCCTCCTGACCATTGTATTTTCAGAGATTGGAGTACCTGACACACTGCACCAAAAAAGTTTATATGGGAATACCCTACCGAGGATCCTTCACCCATGAAGAGATTCAAGAAGTATGCCTATGACACAATGATGACACCCCATAAGGCACGACTGGAGAAATGGTATACATGCCTGAGGAACATGTTTGGGGGTAGAGTGGAGAATCCCTAAACAACTCCCAGCAGCCACGAAGGGGAAGCCAAGTTTGTTTTCTATCAACATTTCTACTTGGGCAGGTTTAGGCTAATAGATGAGTCATGGAGCCCTTGGTGCAAACTTCCTTTCGCATTCACTACTCAATACTTCCAAGCGGAGTGAAAAAATTTAAGGAATCAAAGAAGTTGAAGCTGGAACTAGGTAGTCTGGACCGGGAGCATAGAGAGATGTGGAAGAGATTAAACTACCCGGTAAGCACACGTACGTGGAAAGGTACGTGTCACATGAGGTCCAGATGACAAGGCCGATAACACTACCCATTACAGGAGGATCCGTGGCACATGTGTACCTCCGTATAAGGCCAAAGTTTGAAAAGGGTGCATACCTAGAGAATGAAGTCTCCATACCTGAGGATCCCATGGAGAGGAAGAATCCCATGCCCAAGAAGAGGGGAAGAGAAGATAAAAGCACCAAGTGTGCAGACTACTCAAATAGTGAGCATGCCAACAACAAGTGCCAAGCTAAGCACTTACATGCGAGGAAGAAGTCCCCGGTGAAGGAAAAGACACTAGAAGTGGAGGCACCTAGGCAACCACTCACCAAGGAAGAGTCACCTGAGGAAGAAGAAGAGGTCGAATCCCCATCAAGGAGACACCTCTCAGGAAGAAGCAGAGGGTGGAAGAGGAAGCTGACTCGGAGGAGACCGATAGCTTGGAGAAGTACATGGGGAAAAGAGAAGGTGAGAGTGAAGAAGATGAGAGCAAGGAGGAAGAGCATGAGAAATATCAGGAGCCACATGTGTTCAACATGTATGACTCGGGAGAGGAGAGCGGGGAAGAGAAGTAGGAGTTCATATTCACGCGGCACAAGAGTACACAGGATGAGGAAGGCACCGAGAGACATGGAGGGGAATGAGGAGGTTTCCAGGGAGAAGCAGGGAGCTATAAGTTTCACAAAAGAGTAGATCACTAAGGTGGCAGAGAGAGAAGCAAAGAGAATGCTCGAGGCCTTAGTAGACCAAGAGTTGGAGTGCAAGCTTTGACATAGTGTTGGAGGAAGGAGAGGAAAACACTGATAAGGAGCATGGCAGCATGGGAGGAGGTCCCACTCTAATAGTGAGTTTCCCCAAAGGTGCATGCTCGGGTAGGAGGGCCCTCGATACAAAACAAAGACAAGTGATGGGCTACATCAATGACTCCAAGAAGGTACTACGCGTGCGGTTCTAAGAGCACGGTACCCATAGAAAGGATTTTAGCCATGGGGTCATTTGAGAAGGAGGCGCATACCCCAGAATGAAGAAGATGCTCTCTTGGGTGTTTGAGTCCCACATTGATGAGCCAGACTTGAAGTCTACCAAGGAGTGATCATCATAGTACCAGTGTAAGGGAGCCAATCCCTTGGTGAATGCCCAGGAACTCTCGATGAGCAAGTTTATAACATGCTCAACAAGGTCATGCGGTCGAGATAGAGGCTAGGCTCTTCACGTGTAATGATAGGATAAGAGTACTAGAGGAGAAACTAGGGAAGAAAGAGGAGGAGCTGCAGAGAAGACCCAAAGCTTGAAGCAGAAGAAGAACGATGATCGCAACTGACTAAGGCAGAGTTAAAATAAGAAAGATAAAGGTGCAGGAAGTATATAAGAAAATGGAGTCTATCAAGGGTGCCATCCTTTTAAAGCACCCAGACTTAGCGCCACCCACATAAAGTACTCATCCCTTCTAGAATGTATAGAAGATCTAATGCACATCCTCACTATGGAGAGATGACTTTGGCCTTCTGCAGAAGAAATGGCCACATGCTTAAAGGAGGAGATAGATTGAAGGTAGTAGCGCTCATTACGGAGTACAGCCAGGTGCTCGCGGAAGTTAAAGTCATGCCCAATCTGCTGAGGCCGCATATGATACCTGCACAAATAGGGATAAGGTAGCAAGCTCCTTGGTTGCCACACTTGAAGCAGAGCTGAAGGAATTCTAGGAGAAGAACAAAGGAAATAGGGAAGAAAGGGACAAGGTTCTTACCAAGTGGAAAGAAAATCTGAGGTGATTGAAGCTTTAAGGAGCTCAATCAAGGCCCGGCTGAAAGAACTATATCCTTAGATTACTAGGAGGATGGACACACTTGAAGACCTAGGCAAGGAGATGGAGAAGATCATGGACACTTTGGGTGCCCAAGGAATTGGCCTGAGTTTTGTGAGGTGAGCATCTTGGTCGGTGACCTCTGTCAGAAGGCACAGAGTGAGGTTGACATTTGGAACAAGTTGGAGGCGAGACTTATGGAGCGATTTTCCAATTTTATGAATTGATTCCCCCATTCTTCATTCTTCCCTATTCTTTCATTCCTTTATTCTTTTACAAAATGTAAGAATACACCTTGGTTCTTTAAGGAAGCCTACATTCTTGGCTAAGTAGATTGTTTCCGTGAGATGGAGAACAGCGTAGTGTGGGGTGATGTTGGACCCCTGGAATATTGGCCAAGTATGAAGGCATGTAGGCACACAAGGTCCTAGTTATGGAATGGTGCACAAAGGAAAAAATTGTGCAAGAGAAGGGTATAAGGAAGCATGTAGCATGCGTGACACGTGAAAGGATTGGGACTTAGTCATTTTGGATGTCCAGAGTAGAACATGTGAAAAGCATGACCCGGTTGCACGTGGATAAGATGCCACCTAGCGACAGGTTGGCCCAGATGGAGCATGCTTGTGATGGAATCTTCTAGAAGAACATCATGGAATAAGGTGGAGAGCTCAGGCCTAGAGAAGCATGCTCACATGGAGGACCACATTCGAGACACTTGGCACTAGATCTGAGGACATTGGAGGATGGGTTGGCAGTCCAGGAAAGATATAAATATGAGCACTAGAAACAAACACATAATATATACATAGAGATAGACATCTAGAGAGTGAGCGAGCTCTGCAGAAATGCTGTGAGGACTCTGTCAGTGAATGGTTGTATTCGGGAGAGAATGCATTAGGCCTAGGGGTTGTAAATTTTCTTTTGGGAAGCATAGTTACATTAAGTCCAGTGCAATGCATGACTGCATTCTACTTCTCTGCGACCCTCTGTAATGGTTCCATGGATGTAATAAGGTTACCTATTATAATATATACATGAATATCAATGGTTCTAATGCATATTTCTCTCTTATGAGTTCTCTTTCCTTTCATGCTAAGTATGAATGCTTGTATGTTTCTTTCTGTCACAATACATGCTATGGATTATGTTAAGCACCCAATCTGAAGTGACTACAAGGATCTAGAGGCCATTCTGAGCCCTATGGTTCTTGTATGTCTTCCCCTCTGAAATATCTTACACTAATCATAGATGATGTTTCCCACTAAACTCACATAAAGAGAGACTTGGTACCAACACATGCCTTGGTGAGTGCCTAGTTTTCACTAGGTGATAGGTGGTGCGCATGGGGTTCCTTTCTTTTGGGATACCCAAAATTCTTTCATTGTTGGTCTCATATTCCCTTTTGTTTGTTGTGTTACAATTTCTTGCAAAATAGAAACAATGCGTCTCTGGCCTCGTGGTGATATCAATGACATTGAAACATTAAAATACACATATACATATCAATTCACATCATTTATTAACACAACTAAATCATCACTAGAATCATGTAATTTCTCGAATTGTTTAAAATTTCAAGATATTTCAATTCTTTCATTGCATCAACAATAAGATCACAAGCCTAGCTATATTGTCTAAGAAAATCTATGTATCAAATTCTAATGTGTCAAGATATATAGAAGGTAGTAAATCTAGATTGACATCAATACTAAAATATCTATCCATGCATATAATTAACACTATGAGTCATCACATATTTGTAATAAAAATATCTTTAATGTCTATCAAAGTACTACTAAAATATCAAATTGACAATCTATCAAATTAAGTGATAAAAATGATAACAAATTCTAGGCCTCTAATCCAAAGTAAGAAAAATCCTAGTAACATCAATGTTGAAGTGGAGTGGGCACGACATCCCCCTTAGACTCGATTTCCTCCTAGAAGTCGTTGAAAGAGGTAGGGAAACAAAGCATACAAATAGCAGTCATGTCATCCACGGGTTCCTTTACTTTGAAGAAAATTGTGTCCCTTGAAACTCCGGTTTCGGTTAACTCTTTTGAAAGAAGAGAAGGGAGACTATAAGGCATAGATATTAAACCTTCTCATACAAGATTGCTAGCATTAAAAGCTCTAGAAAAATATCTGCGAGGTTAACAAAGGTATCTTGTTGGTGCTCAAAATAGTCTCGCCCCATTTTACCAATAAAATCTATCAATGTATGGTCTCTATCACATTTTATATTCCCGTATTGTGATTGAAAAGTCTCCACCTTATTTTTGTTGTTTTAATCAGTCCTTTCTTGGATCGAGGATCACGTATAGATCCAAATTTTTTTCCTCGTTTCTCTATTCATCTGAAAATGTTTGTATTTGGGTGTAAAAACTCAGGCACATCTGTTCTTTCCATTTTCCACAGATTGGGATTTGCTGTCCTTGATTTTTTTACCCTAAATACTTGAAGAAAAATGAATGGATGTAGCTAGGAGGAATGTATTTGAGCCTTGTAACATTTCTAGAATCTCCATCCTTGGAGAAAATTTCATCTCCAAGCTCAAATGGTCATTTTTCCACATTTTATGGTTTGATGGGCATTTCTCGGTCAAATTTATATCCTTGCATCAATAGGAAATGTGGCCTCTTTTTGTTGGTCAGGGGATGATGAGTAAATGTTTTAACTTGTCATTTTTGTTCTTTTTTGGTAGAAGGAAAAAAATTTCCCTTATCTCCGCTCAAATTTGATTGGTTCTTTTGGTGCTTACATGGCTTCTTCTGATCGGATGGGGCATGACGGGTTTTGTTTTTTTGAACTTGTTCTTTTTGGCTACTTTGGCAAAAAGTTTGAACCTCTCCCGTGGCCCTGCCAAGCTTTGATAAAAGAAAATTTAAGTGGTAGGGAAAAAGTCTTACTTTGACCCCGCAGAAGGACATGTGGCAAGGTTAAAGGCGGAGATGTGGGCCTTCGGAAGCAGGTTGGATATTTTTCCCTTTTGGAAAAATGGAGTAAAATTCTAAAATGGAAGGACCCCGCCAAATAATTTTGAAGCCTTAGAAGGTTCTTGAAATTGCGCCATGAAGACATGTGGAGGCTTCCACCGGGTCTTCCCATACTTAGTCTTTTTCAAAAAAATTTGAGAGGCTTAGGACATGTGGAGGGAGTGTGCATGTTTGAGGACCGGTCCTTGAATTTTATTTCAAAGAAGCACTAGGAGGACACTTGAAGGCCTCCACTAACTTTGCTTTTTTCTTGGAATTTTCAATGGCCAAAGGAGATTGCCTCAGACCTTGACACATGACGTCTTTCACTGAGCTATAAGTCTTCAAAATTTTTTTTTTGGGCCAGACACGTTGTGAGCATGCTCTCGTCCAAGGTCTCAAATTTTGGGGAACATCTCAATATGTGACATTGTGACGTGTGGCAATTTGAAAAATCAAAAGGCGGGGAAGCAGACCATCAGGGGTAACTTGGATTTTTGCCTCTTGTCGTCAAAAGGATTAAAATATCAAAATGGACCACAGGCCAACAAAGGATAGTCAAAATTTTGTTCCAGTCAACGGATAGGTGCAGAATTTTAGGGTAAATTTGGAAAATTTCCTTTTGTGAAAAAAGGAACTAAAGTGTGAAAGGAAGCATGGTTCTGCTTTAGGAGCCACATAATAAACTAAAAGTGGAAACAAAAGCTACGGGGAGACTTGAAAATTTTTCCCTTTTCCAAAAAAAAGGTGAAATAGTAGAATTTTCTGCGGTTCCTTTGGAACCCACCTTAGGACACATGTTAGGATCATTTCTCAAGGTCGGAGGTGCGGAGTAAAATGTGAAAATTTTACATTTTTCCAAAAGTTGTAAAAGGAAAAAGGAACCCACACGCCCATTTTAAAGTGGATCTCCCATGTGGATGGTCCAAATTCAAAATAGAAATCAATGACAGATTTGTGCATATGTAACTGATTTTTCCTTTCACTCCAAAGCTCCTGGGGATGCGTATTCTTATGGTTTTTATCATTTCTTGGAGCCTCCTACACGCTAAATGAAGAGGAACATTAATTTGGTATCCTGGTTTGGTGGGGAAGATCTGTAAATGTCTCTCACCATTAAATATGTAATATGACCGAATACCACCCGATTTTTCTTTTCTTGCACGCAAAATACTTGTTGCTATCTTGGTTTGGTGAGGAAAATCTAGGGACGTCTTTTTCCATTAATATGACATCGACATCCGGGCTTGATCTCATCTTCCATGGCACACAAAGAACTAGATTTGATGCCATTAGGGGTAGAAGTGGTTGGTGAGTAAAGGGAAGAGTGATCTACTAGAAGAAGGAGTTGAATGTGGGATATGTTTGAAGAGATCCACCCCGAGCACCTAACAAATTTTTACAGATCTAATTATGGGAATCACTATTTGGATCATGGCAAACAAAGGTGCGCTCAATGTTTGGGTTTTTGGGTGGAAATCTGTTGTAAAATGTTATAAATTGCATGAATTTATCATGCAAATGGTTTAGAGTGTAAGGGTGCTGAATTGATTTTCTAAGAAAAAGGCTTGATAGACCCCGTCTCTCCAAGGGACTATTTGAGAAATATGTATATCTCTTTTGTATTAAACTTAATGGTGTCAAGGTGGTTGCGAGTGTACATCCATTGAAAAATCTTTGAGATTGTTCTAGAAAATTTCCCTATTGATAAGTTTAATCAAATTTGAGTTATTTAGTGTTGACTCTAGGAAAAATTGTGTCTTCTTCATTTCGAATGTCTCAAATGGTTTTCTTGTTCCCATTACAATATTGTATCAAAATCCCTCTAAATAACATAGATCTCAATCCTTTTCATAGTTTAGTGGCATCTACAATTTCATTTTTAGAAGAGCTTTCATCTAGGAATGAATTAAACAATTTAAAATCACTTTTCTTTCATCTATTGATAGAGATTGTTTGTAAGCCTCTGAGTGTACCTCGGGCATGATTGATCTTGGATTTTTATGTTTTATTGAGTCTTCTAACTTGAGTCTTGCTGCTAGAATCTCATAGTTTGTGTGAAACAGTTCTTTAGTGGCATCTACAATTTCATTTTTAGAAGATCTTTCATCTGGGAATGAATTAAACAATTTAAAATCACTTTTATTTTATTTGTTGATAGAGATTGTTTGTAAGCCTCTCGAGTGTACCTCGGGCTTGATTGATCTTGGATTTTGATGTTTTATCGAGTCTTCTAACTTGAGCCTTGCTGCTAGAATCTCATAGTTTGTGTAAAATAGTTCTTTAGTGGCATCTGCAATTTCATTTTTAGAAGATCTTTCATCCTGGGAATGAATTAAACAATTTAAAATCACTTTTCTTTTATTTGTTGATAGAGATTGTTTGTAAGCCTCTCGGTGTACCTCGGGCATGATTGATCTTGGATTTTGATGTTTCATTGAGTCTTCTAACTTGAGCCTTGCTACTAGAATGTCATAGTTTGTGTGAAACAGATTCAAATTTAGGTCTCCATTGAAGCACACATTTTGGTTAAAGGAACATTTCAGCTATCTTGAAGAATTCATTTGTGTAAGCTCCCATTTTTAAAAACTCTCAAAGATCTAGATTCAAGTTCATTCTAGCTCACTTCCCACCAAAAATTCATTTATAAACAACCAATCCTACATATACTACCCCCATTTGTCATGTGTGTATACCAATGCATAATTTTTATCACCAAAACATGTAGAAAGAATCGGGATTCCCATGTCTTTAACAACCTTTTCCTTTTTTGAAAATACCTCCATAATATTGGTAAGTGACAACTCGTGAGAGTCAAATTTTGTGTGTTGATCGTATTTTCCCAAGGTCTTCTTTATAATTTTTTTGCAAAAGAAGGATTTACCAAGATTCTTCAATAACAAAGGTTACGAAATAGGTTCTCTTACCTTGGTTGAAAGGAACAACCTAAAATAGTTAGGATAACATCACATCCTTTTAAATTTGTATCCACTCCTTCCAAGGCACGAGTGCTAAAGAGTCGATAAACTGATTCCCCAGGCTACCAAACGACATAAATAATCATCTATCTGCCATATGAGTGTCCTGTCAAATCCTTGATGCTTCTTGGCTTTTGAAGGATATTAAATTTGGTTACCAACACACTTCAGCGCCATTGTCGGGTCAACTTAGTTCAATTTGATCCATGTGTATACATATTTGAGGTATTTGAGCATCTGCACCATCAACCATGCTTCGCACTGCTACGGGGAGTTGATTTCTATTTTTGGGAGCTAATTTGAGTTTCGAGATAGATTTGTTGATATGTGTCCCATTCGTATCTATTTCACCCATTAACATGCTTCTAACAGCATCACAGTTACCAAGGACATAGTGATTACAGTTCATATTCAGACCTTGTAAGCACTTCTTGAATGCTATAAGTGTTAATACACTATTTAAAACATCATCTTGTGTTCATACCTTTAATAAGTATTCAAAGTTGTAAGTGTTGTGTGTAATTATTTCGGTTTCCACATCTAGTGCACTAGCTTTCATTGATAAATCGTAGTACGAAAAACTCGAGATCATCCCATTTCCGCTTCTAGTATTAACGGACATTCGACATATCATATTTTAGTGTATTTTTCACAAATAAGGTGGAAATATTTAGTGGTGAATCCTATTGATCTGATTCTTGATGAGTACTAGTGTCTTAACCTCTGCAGCCAAGTGAGTTTTTTATTAATCTTTGCAAATATGGAAGGAAGAAGATATTTCTTTTCTAGAGATCCTACTAGGACATTATTTCTAGAGCTAGGAGAAACAAAGTCGAAGCAAGAAAATGCTGGGAGAGTTGTTGGAAATCAACGAAAAAAGAAGTCCCCATTGATGAAAGTGATCGGCCTATCATTGAATATTTCCATTCAAGAGATTCTAATCGAGTAGTCTTTTTGTTGAATTAAATTCTCCATCTAGAAAGGGGCCTTCCTTTGATTTTGAGAAGTTTACTTTTCATTTTGCTCCTGTCTTTTCAAAATTTGATAGGGTATTCCAAGAAACAAGACCTTTAGAGGATATCTATTTTGAAAGTTATACTCTTGTGTTTCAAAGATCCTATACCCCTTATTAATTTGTCTCCCCTCCAGTGGTCAGCTCCTCAACACAACATGTCCTAGCCCCCACCTAGACCTTTGGTTGTAAACACCTTTGGTCCTATAAATTTTATAGGGATAGCTAGTTATCCAAATGTAATTCCCCAGGATGTAAGAAATAGATTACAAAAATTCCAAGGAAACAATGCTATAATTGGTGATCAATATTTAAAGGTTTTTATCAATATTATGGAAGACTATGAGATTGAACATGAAGATGTATATATCAAACTTTTTATCCATACTTGTATAAAGCTCTGCGAGATAATTCCATTGATTCTTGGACAGAGATGAACAATGCATTTAGATTACAAAGATGGTGATAGAACCCGACCCTAGGTTTCTCCTATTAGAATTTGTAAACATCAAGAAGAATCCTAATGAGTCGCACATAATTTCAACACAAGGTTTAACAAGACCTTGAGAAGATTTCTGTTAACTTAAGGCCGTGTGATGAATCATGTTTGATCAAATATTCGGATGCATTTGATAAAAAGATGCTTACTACTTGAGGGACAAAAACCTACTAATTTGAGGAAGGCCTTCTCCATGGCTCTGCAAATAGAGAACAACATCAATGCACTGGAAAGCCTCCAAAAAGGGAGGGTGTAAAACTAATTAACCCAGGAAAGCCTAAAAAAAGTAAGGATGCTGATTTGAAGGAAGTTGTGAACACTTTGGAAGGGGCTATCAAAGAAATATCATAAAAATTAGTCCGGTAGAAAAATAAATTGGTTAGAGTTCACAAGGTCAACACAAAAACAAGGCAAAGAAAAGTTTACAAATCATCATAGAAACGATAAGAGATCGATGATAGAGGCAAGGGTACTTTTGGATTTGGAGGGAAACAATCCCAAACCAGGAATAAATAATGGTTCCGATCCTTTGGCTACCAGAGTTACTATTATGGAGGAGAAAGATGTCATTGATTGGTGTGAAAGATGTTTCATGCCCCATGCTCCATCTCGAGGAAGATCAAAATGAAGAGTAAGAAGCTTGTGATGATAATGATGATGATGTTTGCATGATGGATTGCTCAAAGAGCTCACAACAAGGGGCAACTTCAACCGAGGTAATAAGTGATAGAACTGCTACTAATTTTTGGGATTGTATCCACCGGGCATTGTACTACCCAAAATTGTAAGGTACTTGCATCTTTGCGGAACAATGTAATAAGTTCCCAATGATGATACAGTCTCCTCGCAAGGTGTTCGGGATCCGGAAAAGCCCTCGGGTATGCGTTAACATCTCGCATGCCCGCTTATCCCCGCGTCCTTTGTTTTCCCCTTTTCCCTCTTTCCTTGGCCTCTTGATCTTCGAGTGAAACCACCACCTTGATTAGGGCGGCGGTCCAGAACCGCCGCCTCGCTCGTGAGCGGCGGTCCTGCGCGCATTTTCGAGAATGTTTTTGACGTGACTCACATGAAATATCACGTTTCAACAGCTTTCCTTGCCGACTTGAGCATGCATTTATGTTTTTGGTCCCCTAGAATAGTGTTTTTCCTTTGTTTATTGTTTACGAGTTCGGTTTGGTTTTGATCTTTGGGTGATTAAATTCCTATAAATGCATGGTTTGTGCACAAGCAAATGGTCCAAGTTTGGCTGGATTTGGAAGACTAATCTTTTCTCTCCTCATTTTAATATTTTAGCTTATTATCTTGTTTAGAAGCCATAGCTTGAATTCACTTGCATCTTTAGTTAGATTGCTCAGCTGTTGGTAAGCCACATACCCATCTTGTGCAGGCAGTGCTGTCATTTCATCCAATCGGCCTTGAAGCTTGCCTCTGAATTTCTCTTTGCTATAGATTTAATTTTATTGTTGCTTAGAGTTCTTAGTTCAGTCCATTATATGTCCGGTTAGCTTTATTCAATTGTGTTGGTAAGTTACATATCCACTTGCAAATAGTGTTGTTATTTTATCCAATCCATTGGAACGGAATAGCTTAGGAAGCCATTAAAGTTGCAGGTTTTGCTCTTTGAATAAGATAGTTATAGGTTCTGGTCGCTTCACGTTGCATGACTCGCAGTAAAATCCTGCTAGGAATCGCATAAGCCAAGCTCTGTACTCTTGCGCTGTCCCTCTCCTACTCACATTTTCGGTCTGCATTCTGAGCTGTCCTTGTCCTAAAATCTACTCTTATCGGTGCTAGCATTACACACTTTTCTGGATCCACGTGAACATGAAAGAATGAGGAGATCATACTGAGGGGACAAGATCACACACACCATCGGATTCGCCACTGTTATGTGGAATCCAGGTTTTAACTTTCAAAGTTCTAGTTAGAATCATATCAAATAGAGTAGATAATTGCTTCATTTCAGTGAATTCTATTCTCGATATTGCCAGGGAAGCTGTGAGGATTGATAGTTTCTGAGAAACTATGATTCACTCCTCACTTCTGAGGTAGGATCGAGAATCTTGCAGATAGATTAGACGAGCTATTTAGAATAATTCTACAAATCGCACAGGCAAATAACTATACTCGGTTATCTTGTCTGTTTTAAAATATTGTTTATTATTCCTAGATACGTTTAAAATAGTTTGCTTTCCTTAAAATTGTTAAAATATTTCTTAGAAGAATAAAAGTTATATATGTTAGATTTATTTCACGTAGTTAGAATTTGCTTCGTTACAGTTAGATTTGCATTTTGTTTCGTATGAAAATCACGGGACCTCAGGAGCCCAGGGAATATATATTTGAGCCAATCGTACCTCAACCAAATCTCGTTACAGCAATAGTTGACATAGACCAAAATCTCAGAATACAAGTATTCCGAACAACAACAGATTTACAACTGATCAGTTCTCAGTTGAGAGGGTTAAACATAGAGGACGACCAAGCACACACGTTTTGGTCAAACCAACCAAATTACAGATTGCCCTAGGTAAACACTCACATGACTATAGAAGGGTTTGAAAGAGAACAAACCTTTGGTTGTGATCCTTTGGTCCCACAGCCAGGTGCAGGAGATACTCTCACAGATATAGATACCGATCCCTAAGGATCCGAGTTGCACTGAACGCCCGTGAGATATTACCGAGAAGATCACGCAGTTTTGGTTCTAAACATAGAAGCTGAGAAAGCATATGATTACTAGATACTAGGGATTAGAACTTGATTTCACGCATGACCATAACAGGACCGCAACAACCAAGAGTCTATGGTTGCGATCCACGAGATCTCACACCCAACGAGTCCACAAGTCAATCGATGTAGAAACTAGCCTACGCACACTAGCATTTCAGTCCACTCCACTTCCACCCATCATCATCGAACAATTATCCTTATTAGATATAGCGGCTAACAAAGCTAGAGAATTTTGGACTAGGCCGAGAGAATCGTCCGTAGAATCAATTATATTCACCATCCACTATATGACCTTATCAGGAGACATACACGAAACTATCCCGAGTCATTTTCCACGTATTCCACAACCTATAGATTGAATCAAAGCGAGCTTGATATTGATTGGATCCTTCGAGCGAGTCATCCTTTCCGATCGATCTAAGCACACCACCCAAGTTAGAAGGGCCTTCTTTTCTTTAGATTCGCAAATTCCACTAGTGCGTGTCAGGACATTAGACTTGCTAACTAGTTTTTCGCATCCCACGCATATTCTACCCCACCGGATGTCTCGGCACGACCTCGAGGTCGTGCGTGGAAGAGTCACTTGTAGATTCTCACGCTACTTTGTCGCTTTTTCAGCATACAAAATTGGTGAACCCTGATGTGAAACAAATGAAATTAGTGAAGCCGACGTAAAACTTCCTACTTTCTCATTTGGAGTCACAAATATCACATGTTCTTTCACAAATCACCTTTGCTCCTTCCCATTATTCTCTCAGTGGGTATTCATACACCCCGAATATGTCGGGATTCGATGCATATGCGAGAGACCCCTCTTAGGTCTTGAGGCATACTACACCCAATAGAATAGGCAATCATCACCCTCACTCTCGGTATGGGGCGACAAACTATTCAACTAATCAGTTGTCAACACAAACCCCAAGAATCGAGATATAGTTCATCTTTTCAAGCCGAGGAGTTAGATCAACCCCTCTAACGCAACAAACAGAGCCTTCAAGCTCGAACAATATGACGTTTACTAGAGAATCTAGTTCGTCTTCTCAAATGCTACTTAGACCATAAATTAGTAGAAAATCAGATCCATACCGGTCATAGATGATGGACATTCAATACGTTATCCTAGGAGTGAACAATATTCTTGGGGTCCATACCAACTTATCTCCTATGATCAATGAAACATAAAATGGAGGGGGCTTCAACATTTTACCTTGTAGTCCTCCATGATTTCCCTCAGGCTGGGCAGCATTTGTGAGTACCTCCTCTTGCATCTGGACATGGTGATTTGAAGTTGACCAGTCCTTCATGGCAGCTTGTAGCAAATCTCTTTGGCCTGGGATGGATAGTGATTGCCACATTGATATGTTGACATTTGTCTTCTTCATCTGATCAATGATGTTGAATGGAGATGAAGTATCCCTCTGCTGTCCCTTGGCCTGCGCATTCATTCCTTGCACATGGGCAGCAGTAGCTGGCATTTGAGTAGGCCTAGGGGCCGTTTTAGGTGCTCCTTGTATGTTTGGAGCTACAGTTTGTCTGCCAGCGGCTTGTGAGTACTTGAAGCCAATGGCTGTTCTTCACCCAAATTTCTCCTCTTTGACCTTGTGTTGGCTGCAACACTCTGAGAGGGCATTTGATTCATACCACAGAAATCTTCAGCCTGCCAATTGACAAGAGTAGTTTCGTTTGGAGATGTTCCTTGCTGAGGTGCTTCCTGCTGCTGATCTCCTTCGTGGCTGGACTCTTGCGACCCACCAATGGTTTGCACCATTAGAGCCTGATTTAATGCACCGTTAAAGCACATTGATTGGTTATGTGGCTGACTGCATGGGAAACACCAATCATACTCTTGGGCCATGTTATTTTGGACTGGCACCAAAGCTCTGGATGCAGATGCAACATTGGGGTTGTAGGGCTGAAATGGTCTGTTGGCAGGAGGCCTTGCTTGATTCTGATTTGCAGCTGGATTGGGTGGTCTTTGAGGTTGATATGGTTGCCTATTTGGTTGAGCTTGAGGCTGATAGGAAGGTCTAAAACTTTGAGCTTGTTGTCTCTTGAGTGTGACTCCGCTCATTACCTAAATTTTGCAATTGTTTCATAACTTCAAAGCTCATTTGGGGCACTTGGAGATGAAGTAGAAGCTTCATTTGAACTTTGATTTCTAGGAGTGGGAATAGGAGCTAAGACAGGTGCTTGACTAGTACTTGGGCTCTCTAAACTTGGATATAATGGCATTGGAGGCCTAGGAGCCAGTTTACCAGCTTGAATAAGACAATTTTCAGCCCTAATGGCAATGCTATAAGAAGCAGGTAAGGTTGTGCCTCCCATAGATTGAATTAACATAGAAATATCAGAATTCAAAGCTTTAAGATAGTATAGAAAAGCACCTTCTACTTGTTGCTTTGATTGCGCACACCGGAATCCTATCCCAAGACCTTTGAAATCTGAAGTTGAAGTCAGGAGACCGCTCATTGGGAGCTCTCTTGATAGTTGTTAATTGTTCTAAAAGAGACAAATTGTCTCCCTTCTCTCAAATCGCTCATGGAGAACTATGCATAATCGATTCCAATTCATGATAGAACCCGACTTCAAGGCTTCGAACCATTGCTGAATGCCTTCCCTTTGAACGATGATGCCGCGGTTTATCGCTCACGTCCATTTCATTTATCTCATGGATCGCCTACATGAGCGTTAGCAATGTCTTTGACATGATCACCGAGTGGTATGATTTTCTCCGGTGAAAAATGGAATGTTCTTCAATGCTGCAACCGAACTGGATTACTGCATTGAGGGCAAGTGGGCTGCTACCAAAGTGAAATTGTGAAGGGATTTAGTGGTTGCGCCATTCGATTGGCTTTGAGAACCCTTGTTGATGCGAAAAGGTCTACCAGGTGGAGGTGTAGACAAAGTCCGATTAGGTGGAGACGCAGATCTTTGAGCTCTTCTTCCCCTTCTTTCTCTACACGGAGATAGATGTAGATAAACAAACAATCCTTCCTCCCTAGTTCTTGACACAGTACGTATTCTTCTCATAAATTTGCAGGCTTGACCTTTCTAAAACCAGTGGATTATGCCTCTTTTGGAGTCACCAAATGTGTAATTTTAAAGCTCCTTGAAAAGTGGAACTTACAAGTGCACATCAATCTTGTTGTAATGAAAGTGAAGACCTCTAAGCTCCCACCGGCGTGCTGAATCTGTTATCACCGAATCACAAAGACCCCGGATGTTGATCGATTTCTAGTTTGATCACTCTAAGCATCCAGGTGTGATCGGATAACATGGGTACTATCTCCAGTTGTGGGACTTGCTTTACTCGAGATAGACATCCAGAGAAAGCCGGTTCTTGCTCCTAAACTACTCCGCCACAATCTACTCTAATGCAGGATATGCTAACTCTTTTAATCTATATTTCGAGGGACCAGGGAGAGAGAATGCATAAAATGAAAACCTACACTAAAGCGGTGATACACCGTAAAAGGAGGGTGTGAGAGTAATCTCCAAATGTGTGAAATACGGAGGCAAAGTGCACACTAGAAGAGGTGATGACAGAGTTCACCATAATCTAGCAAAATGCATTCACGAAATATTCCAAGCACACACAATGATGATGAATTCCTGCAAGAACATAATAAAAAGACACAATATACTTGCAAAAATATTAAAGGGCAAGAAGAATGCAAGAAAACACAGCGGGGAAGATACATCCACAAACTTGTATTTTATTGCTTCTGTATGCACAATTCAGTCTATTACAAGATAAGGGCATGGATCACCATGCAAGGAGTCCACTACAAGGGCTGCTGTAACACACATGGCTTCACAAAGAAATTTTGTGAGCAGCTTTGCTACCCAAAACTCTCCCTTACAATGAGCCCAACACTCCAATTTATAGAAAAAATGAGAAGGAGAAGAGAATGGAAAGTGGAAATCCCGAAATCTGTCCTTCAACCACAATGTAAGAGGCATTAAATTGAGTGGAATGGTTGTCCATTACTTGCAAAAGGCTCCCCATCTTTCCCATGTGCTGCAAAGAAAAGAAATAATGATGACCATGCCTCTTAAATGCACTCCAGGCTACCAAATAAAACACTGCATTACAAACCCGGCCACGTTTTCTTAAAAATCTCAATCAATTTCTGATCAAATCCAAAATTTCTTGATTTCTGTGCATCGGGCTCGGAAACATGATTCCAACGGTACCAATTTTGTGCGATTTTGTTGAGAAATGCAAAAGTTATGGCCTTCTGAGTGCGGGCAGCTATTTTGGGCCTGGCAGGCGTTTTCTGTCATTTGACGGGAAAGAGCATTTACTGACTGGAGCCGAACACGTTTTTGTGGCATAGAGGACGTCGTGCCCATTCCAGAAAGTCCAATTTTATCAAAATCGGAGCTCGGAGTCAAAAGTTATGGCCGTTTGAAGTTTCGGACCAAACGCGTTGACTTTTCCTCTGTGACACGTGTCATGATTTGATTGGTCCTCGCTTCTTCGGGTTTTCACGTCCCCACGCGTCCCTTTGTCCCATTCGCATGCAAAGGTTCTTTGTGCTGATTTCGGCCGAACCGCCGTTCGCGCCTTTTCCATGCATCCCATTTGCTTTGGTCAATTTTGACTCTTTTCGCCTTGCTTCAAGCGGTTCACATTTTTGCCCAAATGTCCCATTTGCTTTCCCACCATTTGTTCTCATTTCGCCGAACTGGCCGTTGCGGGTCCATTTGTTCCACTTGGCCCACTTTGTTTTGGATCGCTTGATTCCGATTTCGCCGAAAACCTACCGATTCGGGTATTTTGACCCAAACGTCCCATTTGCCCTCAAACAGCTTAGTCGAATTTTTTCTGTCGAACCGGCATTGGGCGCTCGCCGCGCACCCATTTGCCCCTATGCTTGCATTTCGCCAATCCTGGCGATTTCCCAGCCCCACTTTGTTTTACAGAACCTTGGCATTTCGCGCCCGAACCCGGCCGCGTACTTTTGTCCCATTTGTCCTCCCTGCTTAGCGCTTGATTTCGTTTATGCTGATTTCGCCCTTTGCTCGGCCGGTTCGCGCTTTTCTGTCCCACACGTCCCAGAGGCGACCTTGAGCAGGACTTAGCCAATTTTCACGATTTTTTCTGGATCAACCTATTTTCCTTCTGCAACCCCTTTTTCACATTTTCTCAGGACTTACTCTCTTCCTCTTGGACAGGGGAGTTAGACAAATATGAGGGGACCCTAGAAACATGACTTTTCGCCCTGAATCAATATAACTGCTTGCATGTTATCAAAATTACCTTGAGGGGTGAATTTTGGATAACGAACCCTTGATCGCTCCATACGAAGCGTCATGCTTCCAAGACCTCTTCTGATTTACCCAAGTTCAAGGGTGAGGGAGATCCAAACGCACATGTCAAAGCTTATGCTACAAACATGCCCATACGAGAATTACTCCCTTGGGATGGGGTTGTTGCTAAAATATTTCCCAAAACTTTGGAAGGCATCACTCTCGATTGGTATTATAGAATACCTAAGGCTTCCATACATTCATTTAAACAACTCGTGTCGGAGTTCATCAAAGCCTTTGACATGAACAAACCTGTTGAGAATAGGAATCGGGAATTCTTGCACATTAAACAAGAACAAAAGAATCTGTCGCCCATTTCATCCAGGTGGCGTACGAGTTCTTTATTCTTGCAAGTGCTCCAAACATGGATCGAGATGGAACTATGTGATTTGTTCCTTCATTCTCTTAGCAAGGAGGCGAAGGAAGAATTCCGAGGAAGTTCCCACTAAGAACTTACGATGAAGTACTTGAGAGCACTCTTCGAATAGACCAAGCAGCGATAGATAGTGGTCGTAAGACATATGGAACAAACGGGAGGTTAATCACCTCCACTCAAAACACTACAACTATCACAAATGTCAATCAAGGACCCAAAATCCTTAACAAAAATCATGGGGTAACAACGGATGGGGTAACCGACCAGCCCAAGAGGGTAAATGTTGTTAATACTCCGTCACAAACAAACAACCAACGAAACAACAACTTTACCCCGACGATCAATACAGTGGATTTTAACCATCCACAACAACAACAACAATGGCGAAATCCCATACAAGGGCCAAGCCAAAACTCATTTGGTTATCAAAACCAAAGTCAAAACTAGAAACAACAATTCCAAAATTTTAGTCCTAATAGGCAACAGTTTGATCAGAATTTTAGGCCACAATACACACCTAACCAACAAAATAGGAATTACAATCCCAATTCTTATTGTGGTTTCCACAAAATTCGGGGTCACGATACTAGAACATGTCGTGACTACAATAAATTTATGCAACGCTTGCCAGAAGAACAAAGACAGTTCTTCACAGATTTGTTTTTGGCAGATCCCATCCCATCATCACCAAATACGCTCACGGGCGGTTTCCCCTAAGAATGCTCCCCTCAAGATCTTTAACGATCCGCTCCCAAATCATGATAGCAATAGGCTGAATCCAATGGAACAAACAAAGGTGCAATAACGGAAACAATGATCATGAAGCCTCAACTTCATTAAATCCATCGGTTGCACCACAATTAGGAGCTCAGCCGAGACCCAAGATAGTCGGTTTGGTAGAATTAGATGTTTGAACTACCTATCGAAGCTATAACAAGAACATGAGAATATTTCTCTTAACCGAGCCCAAGTCCTCTATCATAAATAGATAAGAATCAACAAATAGTAGAAAAACCCATAGGTGCCTATGATTTAATTAGCGACCTAACAAAGACCTTCTCACACATTTCATTTTTGGACTTACTAAAGAACTCTCCCCCTCACAGAGATGCTCTTTTAGAAGCATTAGGTCTAGGCCATCTAATTAACATCACTCCACCTCCTGAAACACAAGTAAATCACGTAGATTTTGATATCCACCCTCCAGGGCAGCCGGACAAGGATGTCGAATTCATATTCGAAATAAGTAAAATGCCCACGAGATCTTTGAGATCACACACCGAGGTGATCCAGCCTTACACTTACAAGTATGGGTTTATAATAACTATGTAAAACGGGCAATGGTTGATGATGGGGCCGCAGTTAACATAGTCCCTTTCTCTTTCCTCCAAAAACTTGGATATGGGGAAACAAACTGTTCCACTACTCGAAATACATTGAGAGGCTATGATAGCCTTAAAGCCACTTCGATAGGAACTATAATACTGCCGGTCACCTTAGGGCCCAAAACAATCCTAACTGAGTTTTATATTATAGATCGGAAACTAATTATAATATGATACTCGGTGACCATGGATACACCGAATGAAGGCAATCCCTTCTACATTATTTCAAGAAGTAAGATTCTTGCATCTAGGAAAGGTATTTGTAGCCAAAGGCGATCCAAAACCTTTCGATTTGCACCTAGCTGATTTAAAGAAAAGACCAGGGGTGCACTCAGAATTTGAACTGCCAACAAACCAACTTAATAAACCCACTGACCCAAAACCAGAGGAAAAGTTGGTACCTACGACGGATCTTGAAACTACCAGCATAGCCAAAACAATTCCAACCCCTAAAGATAAAACTAAAGAAACAGTATCATTAGGGACTACTGCGAAAATCGTTGAGTTGATAGAACAAGATTCACCAATGTTCTTACCATTTGATTCAGTAGGCATAGGATTTTCCCTAGGTGTTGGTTCCTTTCTAGCAGAGGACCTCTGTATGGTAGAAGTAGAGTGCGTAAACATAGCAGATGCCCCAACATCTATACTCCCGGCTAAGTATTGGACTCTCCATTTCGATGGAGCTAAATGTCGTTATGGAGCGGGGGCAGGTATAATTCTTACTTCGCCCGAGGAGAAAGTCCTCCCATTCGCTTTTAAATTAAACTTTGAATGCACAAACAATGGCACTGAGTACGAAGCCCTCCTCCTTGGCCTTACCTTAGCCAAAAGAATTGGTATTGATAACATCAGAGTCCTGGGAGACTCGCAATTAGTGACAAATCAAGTTTCTGAAGTATATGAAACTAAAGCCGAACATTTGCAACTCTACAAAAATGCTGTATTAGATTTAAGCAAGGCGTTCAACTTCATATCCATTGAAGCAATCCCGCGAGAGAAAAATCTTCTCGCCGATTCAATAGCAACCTCAGCATCACGTTTTACTCCAAGCAATGAGTTAGAAGATACCCAGTTCACGGTGTCCATTCGTGATGAACCATTGATAAAAATAATGACAAATCCTCTTTCAAGCGGAAGTGAATCTACCATCCTAGACCATGTTGATAGTGATGCTGCTACTTTGGATTACTTAAATGCCTATGCAGCACTACATCTCTCCTATCACATGCTAGATTTATCCTTGATTCCACATTCGTCTTCCTACTTCGGAAATCCCGTAACGGATCTTCCCTCACAAATGGAACCTAGCATATACGCAGTAGAAAATGGGGATGATTTAGATTTACCTCCAGCACCACCTGAGTTCGAAGAGGGTAACGCCTCTTTGATCGAAGAAACAATCGATGTCAACATTGGGACAGAAGATGAACCAAGAATATTGAAACTAGGTTCTTCGTTAACCCCAAAAGAAGTGGAAATACATACTCAAATTCTCAAAGAACATCAAAAGGTGTTTGCATTTAATTATAAGGAGATGACAGGAGTCGCACCCCACATTGCGGTGCACAACCTCGTCACTAGATCGAGATCTGAAAGCCAATTAAACAAAAATCAAGACCCATGAAGCCCAAAGTAGCTCTCATGGTAAAAGAGGAGGTAATAAAACTCCTTCAGGTAGGATTCATCAAGCCGGTTGACTACTCCCAATGGGTATCTAACATCGTTCCCGTTCTCAAGAAGAATGGAAAGATACGCATCTGCATAGATTTTCGAGATATCAACAAAGCGTGTCCTAAGGACAACTTCCCATTACCATCCATAGATGTTATTGTTGATGCAACAACTGGTTTTGAACTCTTGTCTCTCATGGATGGATTCTCGGGATATAATCAAATCAGAATATCTGAGCAAGATCAAGCTAAAACCACGTTTATAACTCCTTGGGGAACCTATTGCTACGTTGTTATGCCATTCGGTCTCAAGAACGCCGGTGCTACGTACCAGCGGGCCATGACATACATATTTCACGATCTAATTCATAAAATCATGGAATCTTACGTAGATGACTTATTGGCTAAAGCCAAGAAGCGTTGTGACCATCCCGAAGTACTCCGCGTCATTCTTTCACGTCTAATAGAATACGGAGTCACGCTAAATCCAGAGAAATGCGTCTTTGGTGTAACAGGAGGAAAGCTCCTAGGTTACATCATATCGTCACGAGGAATTGATGTTGATCCAACCAAAATTCGGGCTGTCCTCGAAATGGTCCCACCTTCGAGTGAATCTGGAATCAGATCATTTCTCGGAAAGCTGGGTGCAATCCGGAGATTTATCCGGACTTAAGCTTCGCCGTTCATCCAATCAACAATTTACTCAAGAAAGACTATAGCCTTGATTGGACCGAAGATTGCAATGAAGCTTTTGATGCAGTTAAGCGTTTCCTTTTATCGCCACCTACGCTAATGCCACCTAAGCTAGATCACCCATTAATTCTATATTCACGAGCTACCATGTCTCATTGCTTTGTATGTTGGCCCAAGAAGGCGATAACAAGAGAGAACGTGTGATTTATTTCATTAGCGAGCGTTGCTCGACTATGAAACACGCTATACACGGCGAAGAACGAGAATGCCTTGCCATAGTCTTTCTTTACTAAACACCTAAGACATTATATCTTGAATCAAGCTTGAAGGTCATGGTAAAAATGGACCATTTACGGACTTTTCTCACACAAGGGTCCTTGTCTAAAAAGGTTGGACGTTTTATAACCTTAATGGGAGAGTTCGAATTAACATTTGTAAATCAAAAGTCGGTTAAAGGACAAATCATCGCGGATTGGTTAGCTGACAACCCATTAGACGGAGGCGATTTAGTAGATTTAGACTTTCCAGATGAATGCGTATACTACATCAAAACTCGACCCGCTATCTCTGAGTGTCCTTGGTACACTGATATCATTAATTATATCATAGACCATATGTACCGGAGGCAGTTACACCACAACAAAGAAGGCGGTTACGCATAATCGTAGCTAAATATGTCATTATAGAGCAGGTGCTCTATCGAAAAGCATTCGATGGAATGCTCTTAAGGTGTGTTGACACAGAAGAGTCCAAGAGGATTCTCCATGAATCCCACAGCGGTATATGTGGAGGCCACTTCGGTGGCCATGCCACCGCTCGAAAAATACATCGAATGGGCTATTTCTGGCCCACTCTAGAACATGACGCGATAGAGTTTGCACGCAGGTGTCATAAGTGCGAATTCTCCCACGAGATCCACATGCCCGGCCTGAAGCTCTCTGACCCAATCGCAACTCCATGGCCCTTTTCTACATGGGGTCTAGACTTAATAGGGAAATTCTCTCCCTCATCCACAGATGGCCATAATTTTATAATCACGGCCACTGAATATTTTACCAAATGGGTGGAGGCCATGCCTCTTACTACTGTACCTGGTTCTATGATTGCCAAGTTCATTTTGAACCAAATCATTTGTAGATACGGTATCCCGCAAATCATTATCTCCGATAATGGAACTTCTTTTAAGAATGAAGAGGTTCGTGAGCTATGCAATAAATTTAAAATAAGCCATCATACGGCTTCCTTGTATTATCCCCAAGCCAACGGCAGGCTGAAGCAACAAACAAAACACTGAAAGCCATTCTCCTTAAAACGGTGAAAGAAAACAAATGAGATTGGCATTTGAAGTTATATCCGGCCTTGTGGGCCCACCGAACCTCAATAAGAACACCAGCGGGAGCAACTCCTTTCTCGCTTTGGTATTTGGGGCGAAGCAGTTCTCCGGCTTGAGGTCGAAATACCCGATCTCGCATTTCACTACTGAGGATTACGGATGAAGACAGCTTACGAGAAAGCACGTCTTTCCCAACTAGAAAGCCTAGATGAAACTAGGTTAGATCTTTGAGCAACGGCATAGAGCTTATCTTGACCGGATGTGCCGCATTATATACAAGAAGGTCTATGAGCGATATATACGAAGGTGATCTAGTTCTAAGACTAGACAGCCGGATCGATAAGAAGACCGGCGAAGGAAGAAAATTCCGGCCCAAATGGTTGGGCCCATACCGAGTCATGAAGGACTATGGAAATGGTGCATACCTCTTATGTATGCGTTAGAAGGTGAGGAGTTTGGCGAAGCAGTCAATTCCTGCACCTCAAGCGTTTCTACGCATAAGCATTGACTAACGCTACCTATATAACTATCTACATTGCATTTTCATATAGATTAGGATCATTTTGTCCACTTGTTTCTTACATAAATTGTGATCAAGGAATCTATTCTCAAAGCAATTCATTACAAACTCATGATGTTTTTGGCATAAAACTCTTTAAATCATATCTCTCCATTTTCACGATATATCATCGAATCATCTCGAATCTTTTATCAAATAAAATCAGACATGACAAAGTCCTAACGGTAACCATACCAAGATCTGCAAGTTTGTTCTCGCTTTGATTTCTTCTTAGGATAGGTGTCTTGCCTATGGTCTGTTCTAGAAGCTTCATGGTGTCACATCTATCCCATATATACATCTCTTTGGAAATAAGCATATACTGACATTTTACTCAAATAAGCAAGTCAAAAAGTGATTAAACAGAAAATTTTATTTTTACACATTTCCTTGCCCCACCAACCTTCGGTGATGAGCTTGCGTCTCTTACTAGTGACGTAGGGTTGGGAAAGGATGGAAATGCCCTTACTACCTATGCCTTGCCCACGGTGATAAACCCACGCTTCTTACTAGTAGCATGGGGCAAAGTGTAGGGGGTCCTCTTGACAAAGCAAATGTTAAAAGGTCATAAACAAACAATTCAAACTTTGAGTCAAAAATGAATGAATCAGATGTTCAAAATCCCAAGAGAGTTAAAATCCTAAAAACCCAGATTTTGTCTACTATGTGGCCATCTACGGGTCTAAGTCTAGATAAACCGCAAAGCAAGTTGCATCCAAAACTATGAAGTCATTCGGGTAGAGTAAGCTTGTAGTTTTCAATTTGGTTCATGAAAGCTTTGTGTCTTTCATCACTATCATTTCACCATATTTCATAACTTGCGCCCTTCTTGGCTCTTGGTGATAAGCCCTCGCATCTTACTAGTTGCGTGGAGTTAGGAGTGGGGCAAGTTAATCTGTTCATCATACTGGTTATTTTCATCACTTTGCCAAAACAAACATGAGGTATCCAAATTGCTCACAGAAGCTAAGATTCAAGATCACAATATATCTACAATATCATGTATCAACATCATGAAACACAAAAAGAAAGCAAACATTTGCATCATTTGTTTTCCATTGCATACATTCTAGAAGGCATATAAACCATACATCGTAATATACACGAGGAAGCTGGAAACAGAAAGGGAAAACATGAGTGACAAGCTTTTGATCCAAAAACGAATGCATATATATAAATAATCAATGTTTATATCTGATGCCATCATGCACTAGGCATGGTCAAAACTCAAAGAGCCCGTGATATACAAAAAAATCTATAGTACAAAATACATAGGAGCCAGTGGTCTCTCGGCCCCTACGCGACCCCTCAGAAGGTGCGCGCCCTCGCTGGGGACTCAGGCTGCCGCGCTCTAAATGAACGGAGGGCTCGGGGTCCCAGGAGCGGCCGCGGTCTCACCACGAGAATGGCTCCTCATAAGGCGCTCGGCTGTCCTATAGCCACTGACTCTGCATGCGTGGAGAGTCGACACCATCTTGGCCACGTGCCAAACGGGAGCGAAGACGTCGGTATGCCTGCCGGCTGCTGAGGGCTCCCCGGCATCTACGGATAGCTCCGCACGGGTCTTATCCATGGGGATCATCAGGGAATCAGTGCATACCCTGCGGATCAGATCCAGCCACTCGTCGACAGTCTCTGCAAACAAAGGAGAAAAATGAATTAGAAACTAGGCAAGAGGCTAAAATATACAAGATACAAACACAAGGAGAGATAAAAATCCTAAATTAAACAAACATTGAAAGGAAGAAAGGATAACTTACTCGGATCACCGGGCCTCCAAGATGGATCGCTGGGACCAGCACTGCCGCGGATGCATTGCCGCGAGGCTGCTGCTCTGTGGCAGAGGCAACATGTCACCCCCCACAACCCGACTCATCCTCTCCACCATGGCCCTGAGAGAGTGGCTCCTCTGAGACTAGAGTGTCCCTCTCTGCGCTCTCCTCGGCCCTCTCTGCCTGCATAATATCCTGAGTGTCATGCCACTCAGGATCGCTATCATCAGTCTGCTCCTCCGACCCTCCCTCTGTAAGCTCCTCAGAATCGGAGTCAATGTCTATAGGGTCATCGCTGCTATGAGCAGGACCCGCAGCAATCTGAAGCAAAGGTGCCCAAGGCGCACCGGCTCTCCCTCAGCCCGAACTATCCTCCTAGCTGCAATGGGAGTGCCAGGAGTGACCACTATCCAACCTCGGCCTCTAGGCCCCCTCAGCCTCGCGGGCCAGATCTATAAACCCAGGTGCCCTTTGGGGAAGCATGCCCAATATGGTAGGCCAAGCTGGCTGAGGAACTCTGCCAAAAGGATGTACCTCCACCCGTCCCACGCGGTCGATGAGCTGCCTTGTGGTGGAGCAGAGATCAATGTAAGGGTCTCCTCGCCCCATATGCCGGCCATAAGCCGGTACGGTGTCGCCTCCATATCTGCTGTGGTAAGGGAGGCAACTGGCTGGTGAGGTGCTCTAAGCACCGACATATCTGACCATCTGGCTGCCCTCACAGCCCCAGGATCTGCCACCTCTACGCCTCTGCCATAGGGAATAAAATGCTCATACACCCAACTCATGACTAGAGTTGGGTGGCTCAATGATTGTCCCTGTAAACGGACCACCCTATATAAATCATGGTAGGTGGTCCCCAGAATGTCTGCACCCCAGGCGTATATCCGGCCATGCCCCTCTATCTGCGTAATGATGGGGGCCCAGCAGTATAACAAAGTGTCCCCTCCCTTGTCCCTGATCAATCTCGAGGCAAGGATCCCCATGATGGCCTGTCGAAATATGGGGATAGGAAAAGAAGGGATGGATCGAACTCTCACTCCCTTCTTCGACCCCGTGGAGATAGCTGCATCTCCCATGTAACCTGCCCACTGTGCAATCTGTGCCCGTGAGCCTGCCGTCTCTAATGTGAGTCTCCTCCCGATGATCGGGACCCCCAAAATACGGTAGACATCCTCCAACGTGATAGTCCACTCACCGCGGACCCCACAGTCGGAAAGTGTTCCGATCTGCGTCCCAATATGAAAATAAGTCACAAAGGATGTGACTAGATGGTGTGACATGTGGAACGTGTGATATGCGCAGTATACTGGCCCTCTGTAGTGTGTCCTCCTCCTCTGGTGAGAGGGCATCCAGTACCCCTGACAGCCAGTCACACTCTCTCTCTCGGCTCCATCTGATGTATTCCTCCCTTTCCTGCATACACCCAAAAACACACAAAAGCGAGCAAGTTAGTATCGAACAATACAGAGAGGTCATAAAAACGTATAGAAATGCGAAAAATACAAGCATCTCAAAAATTAAGTTCTTTTGCATTACAGTGCAAAACCACCGCCACACGAGCGGGAGGCGGTTTTGTAACCACCGCCTTAAGGGCGGCGGTCGTGTAACCGCCGCCCTGAACAGGGCGGCGGTCATGTAACCGCCACCTTTGGCGGCCGGGCGGCGGTCATGATCCAAAAACCACGCGGGGTTTCTAATCCCAAAAAGCCCAAAATAAGTAAAAAAAGACCATTTAACCTAAAAATGGAGCCTACCCAGTAGGCGCCCCCCCTAGGTGGACCTTTTGAACCTAACATTTTCAAAAATAACCCCCCCATTACGACAAATTTAACATTTCAAATTTAAAGGGGGAAAAACACAAAATTGAAGAAAACCAACCTGTGATCTAGCAGGGTGGTGTTCCGCACGTGGAGGCATGATCACGATCTCGCTGCGGATGTTTTGACTCTACTCACGCACGAAACCGTCACCGTGGGTCCCAGAGCTCAAAATCAATCAAATCAACTGCACGCGCAAATGAATAGGAAAATGGGCCCACTTTCATATATATAGCACCCTATTTCATTTTAAAAGACTTTTTCACAGGTTTGGAGCACTGATGGAGGTAAGTTCCTATCCCTGCACGAATGGTACGTTCTCATTCCCTATTAATTTAGCGTTTATTTTCCAAGTTTTGTATCTATCTGCACTTGAGTTCTCTTTTCATTTTGCAGATAGCGGGAATTTCGGATGGCGTCGTTTCAACACACGGACGAGTAAGGTATAGCTTCTAACTCCCCATTTCGGGACTGCCATACTCGGACCCACCATTTTATGCCTCTTCATGGCTAAAACACTTCTCAGAAATGATATGTACGTACCCAAAATTGTAAGGTATTGTACTGCGGAACAGCGTAATAAGTTCCCCAATGATGATACAGGTCTCCTCGCAAGGTGTTCGGGATCCGGAAAAGCCCTCGGAGTATGCGTTAACATCCCGCATGCCCCGCTTAGCCCCCGTGCCCTTTGTTTTCCCCTTTTTCCCTCTTTCCTTGGCCTCTTGATCTTGATGTGAAACCGCCGCCTGCCGGCGGTCTCGTGTGCCACCGCCTGATCGGGCGGCGGTCATCTATGCTCCGCCACCTGCTCGGGCGGCTCTGTGCGCGTTTTCCAGAATGTTCTTTTGATGCGACTCGCGTGAAATATCACGATTCACCAGCTTTCTTTGCCGACTTGAGCATGCATTTATGTTTTTGGTCCCCTGGAATAGTGTTTTTCCTTTGTTTATTGTTTAGGAGTTCCATTTGGTTTTGATTTTTGGGTGATTGAATTCCTATAAATGCATGGTTTGTGCACAAGCAAATGGTCTGAAGTTTGGCTGGATTTTGAAGACTGATCTTTGCTCTCCTCATTTTAGTATTTTAGCTTGTTATCTTGTTTAGAAGCCATAGCTTGAATTCACTTGCATCTTTAGTTAGATTGCTCAGCTGTTGGTAAGCCACATACCCATCTTGTGCAGGCAGTGCTGTCATTTCATCCAATCGGCCTTGAAGCTTGCCTCTGAATTTCTCTTTGCTGTAGATTTAATTTTATTGTTGCTTAGAGTTCTTAGTTCAGTCCATTATATGCTTGGTTAGCTTTATTCAGCTGTTGGTAAGCCACATATCCAGCTTGTGCAAACAGTGTTGTTATTTTATCCAATCCATTGGAACGAAATAGCTTAGGAAGCCATTAAAGTTGCAGGTTTTGCTCTTCGAATAAGATAGTTATAGGTTCTGGTCGCTTCATGTTGCATGACTCGCAGTAAAATCCCGCTAGGAATCGCATAAGCCAAGCTCTGTACTCTTGCGTTGTCCCTCTCCTACTCGCATTTTCGGTCTGCATTCTAGAAGAGTTGTCCTTGTCCTAAAATCTACTCTTATCGGTGCTAGCATTACACACTTTTACGGATCCACGTGAACACGAAAGAGCGAGGAGATCATGCGAGGGGACAAGATCACACACACCATCGGATTCGCCAGCATTATTATGCGGAATCCAGGTTTTAACTTTCAAAGTTCTAGTTAGAATCATATCAAATAGAGTAGATAATTGCTTCATTTGGTGAATTCTATTCTCGATATTGCCGGGAAGGCTGTGAGGATTGATAGTTTACGAGAAACTATGATTCACTCCTCACTTACGAGGTAGGATCGAGAATCTTGCGAGATAGATTAGATGAGCTATTTTATTTTTAGAATAATTCTACAAATCGCACGAGAAAATAACTATACTCGGTTATCTTATCTTTTTAAAATATTGTTTATTATTCTAGATACGCTTAAAATAGTTTGCTTTCCTTAAAATTGTTAAAATATTTCTTAGAAGAATAAAAGTTATATATGTTAGATTTATTTCACGTAGTTAGAATTTGCTTCGTTACAGTTAGATTTGCATTTTGTTTCGTATGACAATCACGGGACCTCAGGAGCCCAGGGAATATATATTTGAGCCAATCGTACCTCAACCAAATCTCGTTACAGCAATAGTTGACATAGACCAAAATCTCAGAATACAAGTATTCCGAACAACAACAGATTTACAACTGATCAGTTCTCAGTTGAGAGGGTTAAACATAGAGGACGACCAAGCACACATGTTTTGGTCAAACCAACCAAATTACAGATTGCCCTAGGTAAACACTCACATGACTGTAGAAGGGTTCGAAAGAGAACAAACCTTTGGTTGTGATCCTTTGGTCCCATGACCCAGCAGAGTGCGGGAGATACTCTCACGAGATATAGATACCGATCTAAGGATCCGAGGTTGCACGAACGCTGTGAGATATTCTGAGAAAATCACACAGTTGTTGGTCCTAAACATAGAAGCTGAGAAAGCATATGATTACTGGATACTAGGGATTAGAACTTGATTTCGCGCATGACCATAACAGGACCGCAACAACCAAGAGTCTATGGTTGCGATCCACAGATCCCACAGCCCAACGAGTCCACAAGTCAATCAGATATAGACACTGGCCTACGCACACTAGTATTTCAGTCCACTCCACTTCCACCCATCATCATCGAACAATTGTCCTTATTAGATATAGCGGCTAACGAAGCTAGAGAATTCTGGACTAGGCCAGAGAATCGTCCGTAGAGTCAATTATATTCACCATCCACTATATGACCTTATCAGGAGACATACACGAAACTATCCCAGGTCATTTTCCATGTATTCCACAACCCATAGATCGAATCATGCGAGCTCGATATTGATTGGAGCCTTGACGATCATCCTTGCATCTCGGTTCCAATTATTGAGTTGCTTAGGATTCCTAAAGCACAAAAGGATTTTGAGTATTTGGGGTTGAAAGAGGAGAAGACTTCCCTAGGTAGAAATATAAACATTATGGAGACTCCACTAGTCATTGAAGAGTTAGAGACACCACCAGTTTGGAAGAACTAGGTGAACCACCTGAGGTTTATTTGGGGACATCCTTGGTGGAGTCTCAGCTAAATGTGGATCCATTCTTCACCACTCTCATTATTAAAGACAGATTGCTACACAACTGTATGTTTGACTTAGGGGCATCATGTAATGTTATGCCTCTAGAAGTCATGAATGAGCTAAATATCAAAGTAACAACAACATATGGGAAGTGTACTTCCTATGGACTCCAGAGAAGTGCCAATGGTGGGATGTGTGAAAGGTCTAGTGGTGTAACTTACAGCTTACCCAGTAAAAACTTGATGCTTGATGTTATTGTTGATTGCCCAGCCAAGTGGGGTATGTTGTTATCTAGAAAATGGGTTGCAAGTGTTGGTGGGAGTGTTCAAATGGACATGTCCTATGCTATCATCCCAATTGAGGGTAGCCTTGTCACGTTGTATGGAGAAAATAAAATTTTGAACCTGATTGAAGATCCCAACAATGCATCCTATGAAGTATTGTATACAAGTGTTGATGTTGATAACTTTGTAGGATTTGTTGATGGAAAAGAGCACAAGATTGAAGAATGCAAGTGTCTTGAACAAGCGGGATCTCCTTGAACTTTATTGTTTGATGGAGCTTGCTCCAAGTTTGGAAATGGTGTTGGTGTTTTTGATCTCTTCGGGCCAGAAAAGTTTTTCTTTTCCTTCAAACTCAACTTTGAGTGTACTAATCAACATTGTTGAGTATGAGGCATTGTTGTTAGGTCTAAGAATTACTTGGAAATATGGTGTTAAAGACATCATTGTCAAAGGAGATTTAGAATTAATTGTCAAACAAGTTAGAAAATTATATGCCACAAAAAATCAGCGAATGAAACAATACAAGCATGCAGTTTGGGATTTCATTGAGATGTTTGATTCATTCAACATTGTGCATCATGATAGGAAGTTCAATGATTTGGCAGAAAAAACTTGCAGTATTGGGATCTTGGTTTGATAATTGTGCAATGTCCCCATATTGTGAATATGATGTTGAAGTATTGACAAGGCCATATGTCCCTGACAACATTAAGCATTGGAAGTTTTTGATGATGATGTTCAGGTCAAAATATTTCTATAGAATAAAGGAGAGTTTTGTTGATCAAAATATTGATTGGGAGCCAATGGTGTGTGTGCAAGTAGAGGGTAAAGAAACCTTGTTTGGAAAAAGGCATCATCTAAACTAAAGACTAATACCATTCCTAGAGGGCTGGTTTCTCTTGAATCCAACTTTGATAATGTTGATCACATTATTAATAGATGTATGGCAGCCTCGAGGGATGTTGAGGAGCATGACCTTGGCACAAAGGAAAACCAAGGAAGATTTGGTTGGGAAGCAATCTCAGCAAGGAGGAAAAAGCAATCTTATGTCCAATTGCTAAAAAATATCAAGATTGCATGGCTTGGACTTATTCTAAACTAAAGGCATATAGAGAGGATCTGTTTCAACATGAGATTCCCTTGGAATCTAATGCAAAACCATTCAGGTAGAAATAAAGGCCAATCAATCCACTCCTATCTCTTAAAATGCAAGAGGAACTGAAGAAACTGAGGGATGGAGGGATTATTCAGCCTACAAGGTATTCTTCTTGGGTTGCAAACCTAGTACCAGTCAGAAAGAAGAATGGTGACATCAGGCTGTGTGTGGATTTCAAAAATTTGAACAGAGCATCAATGAAGGATAATTATCCTTTACCAAACATGGAAAACATGTTGCAGCTAGTGACTAGTTCTGAGTTACTTTCTACCTGGATGGTTTCTCTTGGTTATAACCAAGTTGTGGTGAAGGAATCAAAAAGAATTAAAACAACCTTTACCACTCCTTGGGGGACTTATGTATATGTCAGGATGCCCTTTGGTCTAATGAATGCTGAGAGCAACCTTTCAAAGAGAAATGGATGTTTCTTTTTTTCGGTTACATCAATGATTTTATTGTTGTTTACCAGGATGATGTGATTGTGTTTCTAGAAAGTGAGGTGATCACTTGCTGCACTTGGAAAAGATGCTGATAAGATGTAGAGAGTATGGCATTTCACTCAATCCAAAGAAGTGTCATTTTGGAGTGCAGAAGGAAAAGTTGCTTGGTCACATTGTGTCACAAGAAGGGGTATGATTGATCTAGAAAGGGTAGAGGCCATCAGCAAGGTCCCAATTCCAAGAACCAAGAAAGGAATTCAATCCTTCTTTGGGCAGATAAACTTCATCAGAAGATTCATATCAAACTTTGTTGAGTTGACCATTCCAATTACTTCATGTTAAAGAAGGACCAAGTTATCAAATGGGAGGAGGATGCCATTCAAGCTTTCAATGGGATCAAAGAGGCATTAAAGCATGCCCCTATTTTAGCAGCTCCAGATTATAAGAAGCCTTTCCAACTATTTTCTTTTGCTTCAGAAAACACTATTGCATCTGTCTTGTTGCAAAAGATGATGAAGGGGATGAGAGGCCAATTTCCTTTTTCAGTAAGGCATTGCGGGGGCCGAGCTGAAATACACTATTATGGAGAAACAAGCATTTTCCTTGGTAAAAGCAACAAAGGTTTTCAGGCCTTACATTTTGAGTTCTAAAATTGTTGCTTATGTTCCCCACACCATGGTCAAAGACATCTTATCAGAGATGGAGGTCTCAAGCAAAAGATGCGGATGGGTGAACAAGTTGCAAGAATATGACATGGATATCCAAACCACAAAGTTGGTGAGAGGTTTGGGCTTGGCTAAGCTTATGGCTGAGAGAAACTTGCAAACTATTGAGGTGAATGAGGTAGAAGAAGGAAGGGTAGATGTCTTTGAAAAATTGATGAGTTATGAGTGGTACAAGGATGTGATTTTTTATCTCAGACATTTATACTACCTTGAGTATTTGAGTAAGAACCAAAGAAAAGGGCCCTTAAGTTGGCTTCCCATAAATATGTCATTATTGATTATGGGTTAGCTTGGAAGAACCCTGAGGGAGTCCTCTTAAGGTGCATTACTAAGATGAAGCCCCCAAGATAATTGTTGATCTCCATGGAGGAGTTTGTGGGGGAATTTTGCTTTGGAAAAGTCACAACACACAAGATCTTGAGGGCTGTTATTGGTGGCCAACTCTCTTCAAGGATGTAAATCTTTTGGTTAGAAGATGTGAGAGTTGCCAACACTTCTCTGGAAGACTAAAGCTTCAGGCTCCCTTCCTTTGTAGCCTATGTCAATTGAAGCCCCATTCAAGCAATGGGAATGGATTTCATTGGTGAGATTTCAGACCCTTCAAGTGCTGGCCATAAGTGGATTCTTGTAGCCACTAATTACTTCACCAAGTGGGTGGAGGCAATCCCCACCAAGAGAGAAACACACCAAATTTCATGGACTTCATGTTGAACCATATCATCTACGCATGTTTGGGGTGCCAGTCAAAAATTGTTGTTGATAATGCCATGAGCTTTAGAGCTAAACCCTTGGTGGTAATGTGTAGAGAATATGGGATCAATTTGACATATGCCTCTAATTATAATCCCCAAGGAAATGGACAAGTTGAGTCCAATAATAAAAAATTGTTGAAGATTATCAGAAGAACCTTGGAGCTGAACAAGAGAAAATGGGGTGAGCAATTGAAGTTTGTTGTGTGGGCTGACCAATTACTATTAAAAGAGCCACTGGAAAGAGTCCATTTGAGTTGGTGTATGGAACTCAGGCCTGCTTTCCCCTTGCATATGCAATTATCCTCATATCAGTTCATTCAACAACTGGAAGATCAAGAAGTAAGTCCATATGATGCCCACATTAACCAGATTGTTGAACTTGATGAAGAAAGGAGGGCATCCACAAAGGCATGTAAAGTTTAGAGAGAAAAGATGAAGAAGTTATTTGACAAGAAGGTCACTCCCAGAGCTTTCAATGTTGGAGATCTTGTGCTTTTTATGGGATAGCAGGCATGAAGATAAGGAAAGCATGGAAAATTTGATGCATTATGGATGGGCCCTTACTCCATTGATATTAGGATTGGTGAACATACCTTCTTCTTGAAGGACTTGGATGGGGAATTGCTCAAACTACCTTATTAATGGTAGGAATTTGAAGCATTTCTTGGATTGATTCCCCAGAATCAAGGTGCTCTCATCTATACAGTGTATAGTTTGTTGGTTTGTTTTCTATCTTTTGTGTTTTGTTCATTCTGGTCCTTGGTGGCCTATTTTTGCTAGGTTTCTCTGTTTGTTTTTGGGGAGATGGTTCTGGTTTTATGCTCTGCAAACTGACTCCTTTTCCCAATGGATATTTTTGGCACTTGGTCTACCTTTGTTCTTGTGGCACTCATAAGGAGTGCCCATCCCAAGTCGAGCCAATGTTGGTGCTCAAAATAGTCTCACCCCATTTTGCCATTAAAAATCTATCAATTTACGGTCTCTGTCACATTTTATCTTCCCATGTATTGTGCCTGAAAAGTCTCCACCTTCCTTTTGTTTCCATAATCAATCCTTTCCTGGACCGAGGATCATGTATAGATCCAAAATTGTTTCCTCGTTTCTCTGTTCATCTGAAAAGGTCTGTATTTGGGTGTAAAAACTCGGGCTCTCCCATTCTTTCCATTTTCCATAGTTGGATTTGTTGTCCTTGTCATTTTTTCCCTAAATACTTGAAGAAAAATGAATGGATGTAGCTCGGAGGAATGTATTTGAGCCTTGTAACATTTCTAAATTCTCTTTCCTTGGAGAAAATTTCATCTCCAGGGCTCAAATGGTCATTTTCCACATTTTACGGTTTGATGGGTGTTTCTCCCAGTCAAATTTACATCCTTGCATCAACAGGAAATGTGGCCTCTTTTGGTTGGATGCGGCTCGGCAGGGCTTTAAAAATTTTATGAATCGCCTCAACTTAAAAACTATCTACATGGAAAATTTGGTCCCGTGCTCGCTCATTTGAAGATTTGCTTTTTGGTTTTACGGCCTTGGAGTTGGATGGGGAGGACACATGTGGGTTTCCACTACTTTTCCCATTTTTGACTTAGACAAATTTTTATGTATTAATATATTTGGCGGAATAGGGACATTGGTGAGCCACGCTCATTCGGGTCTTACTTTGGGCACCATTTTGAAATTGTGCCATGAAGACAAAGGTGGAGAGGCTTTCAGGGTCTTCCCATACTTAGTAAAATTTTTTTTTGAAAAAGGTTTTGACATGTGGAGGGACCACATGTTTTGAGGACCCCATACCCTTGAATTTTATTTTAAAGGCACGTGGAGGAGGACTTGGAGGACCTGCCACATGTTTGAGGACCGACCCTTGAATTTTATTTTAAAGAAGCATTTCCTCGGAGGACACTTGGAGGCCTCCGCTCACTTTGATTTTTTCTTGGAATTTTCAACGGCCAAAGGAGATTGCCTCGAACCTTTTGGGACCACATGGTACCTTCCACTGAGCTTTAAGCCTTTGAAAAATTTTTCTAGGCGGGACATGTGGTGAGCCCGCGCTCATTCAAGGTCTCAACTTTTGGGGACCATCTCAAGATGCGCCATTGTGACGCATGGCAGTTTGAAAAAGTCAAAAGGTGGGGAAGTGGACCATCGAGGTAACTTGGATTTTTTCCTCTTGTCATCAAAAGGATTAAAACATCAAAATGGCCCATGCAGGCCCGATAAAGAATAGTCAAAATTTTTCCCGGTCAATGGCAGGAGGTGCGGACTTTTGGGGGAAATTTGGAAAATTTTCCTTTTGTGGAAAAAGGAGTTAAAAGTGTAAAAGGAAGCGTGGTTCCACTTGGGACCCACATCAGAAACTAAAAGTGGAAGGGCGGAGCTAGGGGAAAACTTGGAAAATTTTCCCTTTTCCAAAAAAGAGGTGAAATAGCATAAATTTGGCCACGGTTCCTTTGGGACCCACCTTAGGACACGTGTCAGGCTCATTTCTCAAGGGTGGAGGTGCGGAGAAAAATGTGAAAATTTTACATTTTTCCAAAAGTTGTAAAAGGAAAAAGGAACCCACAGGCCCATTTTAAAATGGATCTCCCACATGGATGGTCCAAATTCAAAATAGAAATCAATGGCAGTTGTGCATGTATCTATATTTGATTTTTCCACCATTTTCACTCCAGAGCTCCTGGGGATGTGTATTCTTATGGTTTTTATCATTTCTTGGAGTTTCCTGCACACTAAATGAAGAGGAACATTAATCATATCTGGTTTGGTGGGAAGGTCTAGATATCTCTCTCACCATTAAATATGCAATGTGAGTCTTCATGATTTCTCTAATTTTTCTTTCCTTGGCACACAAAAGACCTATTGATATCTTGGTTTGGTGAGGAAAATCCGGGGACATCTTTTACCATTAAGATGAGATATGATCCTCTGGGCTCGATCTGATCTTCCATTTTTTCCTTCCTAGGGCACATGCAAAGAACTAGATTTGATAGATTAGGGGTGGAAGTGGTTGGCGAGTAAAAGGAAGAGTGATCTACTAGAAGAAGGAGTTGAATGCGGGAGATGTTTGAAGAGATCTACCCCCTTGAGCACCTGACAAATTTTTATAGATCTGATTTTGGGAATCATGATCGGGATCATGGCGAGCACTGGTGCACTCAATGTTTGGATTTTTGGGGGAAAATCTATTGTAAAATGTTATAAATTACATGAATTTATCATGCAAATGGTTGGAGTGTAAGGGGTCAACTGATTTTCTAAGAGAAAAGCTTGATAGAGCCCGTCTCTCTCTGAGGGACTATTTGAGAAACTTGTATATCTCTTTTGTGTTAAACTTGATCATGTCAAGGTGGTTGTGAGTGTAAACCATTGACAAGCTTTGAGATTGTTCTAGAAACTTTCCCTACTGATAAGTTTAATCAAATTTGAGTTATTCCGTGTTGACTCTGGAAAAATTGTGTCTTCATTTCTGAATGTCTGCAAATGGTTTTTCTTGTTCCCATTGCAATCTTGTATCAAAATCCCTCTCAATCACATAGATCTCAATCCTTGTGATAGTTTAGTGGCATCTACAATTTCATTTTTAGAAGATCTTTCATCTGGGAATGAAATAAATGATTTAAAATCACTTTTCTTTCATCTGTTGACAGAGATTGTTTGTAAGCCTCTGGGTGTACCTTAGGCATGATTGATCTTGATTTTGATGTTTTATTGAGTCTTCTAACTCGAGCCTTCATGCTAGAATCTCATAGTTTGTGTGAAAACATGTTGATTTGGGCCTCCATTGAAGCACACATTCTAGTTAAAGGAACATTTCAGCTATCTTGAAGCATTCTATGTTGTGTAAGCTCCCCATTTGTAAAAAAATCTCAAATATCTAGAAAATCAAGTTCATTCTACCTCACCTCCCACCAAAAATTCATTTAAAAACAACCAATCCTACTTGTACTACCCTTGTTTGTCATGTGTGTATGCAAATGCATAATTTCTACTACCAAAACATGCAGAAACAATCAGGATTCCCAATGTCTTTAGTAACCTTTTCCTTGTTTTGAAAATATCTCCATAATTTAGAAGTGACAACTCGTGAGAGTCGATTTGGTGTGTTGATCATATTTTCCCAAGGTCTTCTCTATAAAATTTGTGCAAAAGAAGGATTTACCAACATTCTTCAATAACAGAGGTTACAAAATAGGTTCTCTTACCTTGGTTGAAAGGCACAACCTAAAATAGTTAGGATAAGATCACATCCTTTTAAGGTGCTACCCACTCTTCCAAAGCTTGTGTGCTTTAAAGAGTCGAGATAGACTGCTTCCCACTACAAAATGACATACATAATCATCTATCTTCCTCTTGAGTGTCTGTCAACCAAAAATAGAAAATTTAAGTAGGAATATTTCTAGAGGATCATGATCATGATGTTGCTTGGCCTTTGAAGGAGATTAAATTTGGTTAATAAGCCTAGGTCACCAATGACCTACTCCAACACAAGAAGGCACCTTCCTAATAACTCATAGATAAAGACTTGCTTCAAAAGGGTCATAATTTATACACATGTCGAGATAAGAGAAAAAAGGGTACCACGGCCTGAAAGACCCAACAAGGAGGACTACTCACATTTGTGTTTCAAGGGAGTAAAACACGACTAGAACACCACACTATTAACAAGGTACTAAATTTATCATAGTCGGCGGGGAAGATTTTAAGGTTCAAATAGTTACCACTTTTGGCATGATGGAATGTAGGGTCCATCGATATGAACATAACAATTAACCCATTCTAACAAGGTGACAAAATCCTTATGTATACTTCTAAAAAATTTCATACAACTAGTGAGAGGTCCCAAAATACTCTAGCATGTAACTTACGTTGTAACCATTATACATATGTTTATTGTTTGATATAGTAAGGGGGTATGGGAAGTACTCAATCATTACACAACCCAAATCCTTAGGGTTCTATTAAGATTAGATACTCATACAATATTTCAAAGATTTTTTCAATTAGATTGGCCATTTAGATTATATCCTTTATAAATTTTAGGGCATGCAATACCAATTTACATAATCAACGTGGTTTATTTTGTAAATTCTACTTGTGTTCAATCCCATAAATTTATCCATTCCATATTCCAAATTATAAGACACAAGTTATAATTATTTTTTCCAAGCATATTTCTTATAAGTTTTCAAATTAATACATTCCTTATATTACGATATCCTATATCTTGTATCTTTAGGATCGTTACCAATGTTGACATGATTTCTTGCCATTCTATATAAGCGGAAAAAAAAATTCATTCTACTCTACGAAGAGTAAAAGAGGTTGCTTTTATTTTCTCATTTTTAAATCCTTCATTAAACCACAAAGTTAGTGTAAGGATCCATCTTCCTGAGTTTCCAAATTTACTTATAAGTTTCAAAAGTCCAAGTTTCCCAATTTAGAGATCTCATACTCTTAGGTTGTCACATTATCAATTAGATTTTAATGGGTAGGAAGAGCTAAGATTATCACATTATTCAATTCATAGGAACAAGAAGTCATTAACCAAAGTAGAACACACCAAATTTACAAGAGTTTTCTCAAAATCACTCACATCACCGATGCATTGAAAGTCATTTTCCAAATATTGATAAAATATTCCATGAGAGGAACATTACAAAGTTATAAATTTTCTTTTATAATTTGAAGAGGTTTAGATCGGTGTGAGGGAGAAAAATGCTTATAGCTTATACCCAAAATAGGTTCACTATATAAGAAAGGGAGAGTTTCCAAACAAAACTTATACCTCTACAAGGTACCATTTATCCACGAAATCAAAGCGACAAGGGATGATTATCCCAAGGACACCATACTTCCTCATCAGAGGAGATAAAAGTGAAGAGGGAAATCAACTGAATTACTCAAACATGGCCTCTATGGCCAAGAGTTATAGCTTGGATGAAGAGCATGACATAACCATAGCTAAGGTCGGAAACCTAAGACATATAAAACTAAGATCTCAAAGCACAAGTCCAAGGGAGCCCGAAATCATCCATGCCTATCTAACATAAACTGGATAAAAAATAATAGTGTGGTATAGGTTAAACAATACAAGAGGTCAAGACAAGGGTATAACTATGTATGGGTCCTCAAGAGAAAAAATAAACACACTTATTTAAGCACAATTCCCATAGGGGCTTAAGTACAACCATATTCATTAATGATATTTATAGTCTAGAATGTCGATCCTTTCTTAGATAACACAAGGTAACTGAGTTAGGACCCCAGTATGCCCATTGGTGGACCATCACATCCAAAAATACACTATCACAAGAAACCTATAATTTTCCTAGAGTTACTTCATCCCGACATAATCAATAAATCCATAGTGAATAACACATCTATTCTTAAGAGGATCAAATATTCTACCATGGTGTAGAAGAAACAAACCACCATCAAAACTACCAACTATACCATGTGACACAGAAAATCTCTCCCTAGAAAGGATGAGTAATGAAAGAGTTACTCCAAGGTTTAGGCACACAAAGTTCCATCACTCCAAAACCAAAGGAATGACTTGAAGCACCTAAGAAGACAATCAAGGAACCTAGGTGTACCCCCATACGACAAGAGATCATGATACAACAATGTAGAACCAGCTCATCAGAAGACAGAAAAGAGTTAAGTAAAATTCTTGACATCATTTAGCCAAGTGGCCAACAAGACAAATGAGCTTTGAGTCACCAATCAAAGGTAAAATCCAAGAAATATTGGTAATCAAATAAAATGTCAAAGTAGCTACATTGAAATCCTTGAAAATCTCACAATAAGATAAAAACAATAGAAAAAAGCCTCTGAGCTTCTCAATCAATCAAAAAATAAATTCGGTCCTTGATAAAAGAACTTAAGTTTACAAATAAAAAATACATGAAATTTCCACATCTCATTCACTTCCCATCCCTTCATGGGATGTCAATAGGGGTACTATACATTGATCTCTAATCTAAGAAAACACATGCAAAATAGGATCTATACTATGACATCATGTCGTGATATCTATTCTCCCAAAATAAGGATTAAGTCCACAAGTGAAAACCAAAACCGAATGGTCTAACCTATGAAGAAAAAGGGCTTTAAAAAACAATTTAACCTCTAGTTTTCCCCAAATGACCCATAAATTGTATCTCTAGTACTAATCCCCAAGAGTTACATCACACAAAATAACACTTCAAATAAGGGAGGGTCTCTACGGGGTCATCACACCACTTTCCTATGACAGGGAGCAAGGGACGCAATAAACAACATCTCCAAAAAGAAACCAGCTCCTATCTCTCAAGAAGTTCACAAGAATATCAATTGAATTAGTATTTCACGTTAACTATTTTTGACATGACATCCACTTGGGTGAGTAAAAAAACCAATTTTTTTTTTTATTATTTTAATCTATAGGTTAAGTGTCTTAGGTTTAAGTTTTCTATCTAGTTGACATGTTTCCAAGACTTCCTAGGGTTCAAGAATTGAACCCACAACTATGATACTAAGTATAACGTCCACATTTTCGATGCACAAACCAAACACAAACTCAACACTTAATTAGGAAAATACGGTATAATAATTTTTCATTTTATAGGGTTGCATGTGAACAAGATATGATGAACTAGGTTTAATTATTTTTGTTTAATAAATTTCACGCATTTGAAAATTCCTCGAATATTAAATTAATAATTATCATTATTACTTTACACTAAGACCACTTCTAGATAAATTCCTTTCTAGGGTTTCTGTTAATTAACCTTAATTAAAATATCAACTAGGCCAATATTTTCTAAGTTAGTTTAATTCTTACTTCTCACAACAATTAACAATATTGTCCCTCATGAGGTTATCTATCCAACATTTTAAATTCCAATTAATTAACCTTTAAATTCACTGACTAAATTATCCTTTTAACAATTATTACTTGATTAAAACCTCACAATTCCATTGACATTTATTTACTTAATATTATAAGGCTAAAGTTTCAACTTACCCTAGCCATTAAGTTGCCCCATTCATTAGATAACCATACCTTTAATTAAAATACCCAACCCCATCAAGTGCCACAACTTGAAAAGCATAAGGTTGATCCTCAACCCTTAGATTAAATGGATGTGAACCCTTAGAATTAGGTATTTTAAAATGAACCCTAAACATCCTTATGGGTTCTTCTAATTTTTTATTTTACCCTAAACTCATTCATTTGTTTTATTTTTGTTTGCAGTTGGAGGAGTGCAAGCCATGGAAGCAAAAAGTGAAACAATGGAGAATTTCTTTAGTTCTAGTTTTCAAATGGGAAAATCTTCCTCCACTCCATTCTTTATCTAGTTTACTTTATTCATGGGTTTTCTATTACAAGGTTCCCTATTTGTTTATTGTAGATATTCCACCATAAATCTGGTTTTTCTATTTGGTTATTTACATTCTTTGAGTTCAATATTTTGCAAAAAAACCATTTCATTAGATCTACGAGATTATACACATTTGGGTTCTTGTAAATGGATTTACATGCTAAAAAAATGATTTTTAATTTACTTGTTCTTTGTAGTTTTATTTAATAGTTTTAAATCTTAGGTTTTACTTAAATTCATTCCATATTTTAAATAGTCACAATTTACATTTTACTTTTCCATAGAAAGTGACGAAAACCGTCATTGAGCAAGTCGACAGGTCCATGACCGCCACCTTGTATGGGAGACAATTCTAAAACCTCCACTCTTGGAAGGGTGGTGGTTCTGAAATTACTGACTCTGCATAAGGAACCATTTTGTTTCTCGTAAGCAAATCTTAATTTCATGCATTTTCTTAAAACAATTCTACCTAGGTTAGTTTCTATGGTAATATTAAATTTAATTATGGTGCCTACAATCAATAGTTGATAGGTTGATGTCATTTCTTAATTTTAAACTAACTTCAAGATAATCAATCAAATATATACACCATCCCAATTACATTGAAGTAAGGTTCATTGTTTCCTACTTTAGTTTAAACATATTGCATTTCAACATCTTCATATTTTACATACAAGGGTAGTGTCATACAAATATATTTAAAATTTTCAATATACTAACTCTTACTATCAAAATGAGAACGTGTCTCTCTTTTTTTTCACAACAAGAATGATATCCATTTCAATAAGGAAATCAAGTATAACTTTCATACATTCTTGCAATACAAACACAACCATTTCACCAAAGGAAAGCACAAACAACTATGATTTTATTTCTAGATTTGAAAGAAATATATTTTCAATAAATTACAACTTTCAAAAGTTCTTCTTTCACCTTTTTCAATACAACAAAATTGATATAAAAAATTTACAAGAACTCCTACTTTTACCATAATAAAAGTTTCAACAAGGCTACAGATGTAATTTATTTTATTTTCAATAGCATAGTTCATTTTGCTTCACAATATGAAAGAATAATATATAAGATTACAACTTTCACTTTTTCAACATTGGAACAACATTACAAAGGTGATCCTTTTGGATCCAACTGTTTCACCAATACATTTTATGATTTTTATGATGAAACAAATAGAAGGTAAAATGGTTAAGGAGGAATACCTATGAGGCAAAGGTGGAAGGTAGAATTCGCGTGTTGTAAAATTTTGATCCAAGCTGATTGTGTGAGCTTCCCTTTGGCTAGGAGGAATGACTTGTATAAGAAACACAACAAGACCACCAAATAGTATTAAATAAAAAGAGTTAGAGGACTGCCTAACAAGGCTAGATCTGGGAAGCATGATGCTTCCTCGAATGGTTGTTAATCCTCTGTTTAATATAATTTAATGTAATAAATAATAGTTCCTATTGTAGTTGATAATATTTAGGTATCTCCTATTAACATACAACAAGTTAATTTAACTCAACAGGAAATGGTTAGAATTAAATCTAGATGATTAATGGGTTGGTTTGGGTTTGTAGGTGTAACAGAGGCTGTAGGTGAGGTTTGGGTGAAATTAGGCAAGGTTTTGAGCTATTTTGGGGAAGTTGTTAACTCACTATTATAGGAAAAATTACCAGTCTCAAAGACCGAGTATCGGTTGGTCAACCGATGCCAGTATAGGAGATAGACTAATGTCGGTTGGCTAACCGGTGTTGGTAGGGGAAATTTGGTTCAAATGTTAAAACAAGAGTTTGAACCTCTCTGTGATGCACAGAGAGTGAAGGGGTGTTGATAAGGTTGTAATATTGTTAAGAAGACTCATGTATGCTAAAAAGGAGGTTGGAAAGGGTGTAAAGGCTTGGGATGGTTGAATAGTGGGTTGGTGGGAAGAAGGTGATATACGGGTAATGGAAAGAATGAAATACAAAAAGAAACAAAAGATCTATACTTGAATAAGCACAAATGATAAAATCACAATACTTACTTTGGGTATGTTGTAGATCCTATGAGTGGAAGTGGTTGGTGGTTGATCAAAAAGAGGTGCTTGAGTCTAGCTCCATGACAATACAACTGCGTGCTCCGTGAGGATTCAAACACTCTTGAAGGAGAACCAGATGCTTTTCTTACACTTTGTGGTTGTGTGTGTTCATCATCTGGATGTAGGAGGGCTTGAAGATTCACACTTGAATGTAATAAGGATCCAATAACTAAATTTCTAACCCATATAAAGAGTTTTGATATGTGTATATAAGGTGGCCGATGGAGGTTAGGTAATTGGCGCCGATTGAGGAAAAAATGGCATTTGTTAGGGTGCATTAGTTCATTTTACCAAAAATAGGAATATATTTCTAGATTTGTCATGTTTTCCAAGATGAGTCTGCTTAGGGAAGTAGAGTTCTCATAAGAAAATTTATGAATGTCATAGAATAAGTCCAATTTGGTTTGAGAAGAATTCTTAGTTAGTTAGGTCAAGTGGTGACTCAACACTGGGAGTGATGAATGAGTGCTGAGAGTGATGACTTGTTCACTTTGTGAGTTAAATGCCCCTGGAATGGGTCCAGCGTGATGTGTAATGATGAGGTGGAGGTGTGAGGATGAAATTAAGTTAATTAAAATAATTAAAATAATTAATAATGTGAGGATGAATATTAATATGAGAGGAATAAGTCATGATTAGTTAAATGTGTTATGTTAATTAATTAAAGTAGACAAAAGGGAGTGTGACCCAAATTCGGTGTTTACACCAACATGGGATGACTCCTCCAATCTTCAATTTCAAGCACAACAACAAAAATATGACTGAGCAACACTCTCCACCTAACCTATAATCCAATGATAAGGAGAAGCCATCCTCCTTATTGACCATTGAGCTCAATAATGAAGAAATAAAAGGTGTATCAAGCAACTGTGAACACTTTTACAAGGCTTCCATAATAACCATTCATACAAAAGTTTCTACACACACAAGCACAATACCAAAAATTACAACATACAATTTTCCCAAGCACAAAGGCTCTAATTCAAGCCAAGGGAGAGAAGAAACAAGGGGAATCACTTATGCCTCCTAATGGGATTAGGTTCCCACCTTAAAAGCCTCCATAAACCCAAATCACATACCAAAAATAATCTTATGTGTCCCTAAAAACTCTTATTCTTCCCTCAAGTTCCCTTATGTCTCCCTCAAAACTGTTATTCCTCCCTCAAACTCTTATACCTACCTCAATAAACACTACAAGATAAATAAAAATCTTTCTCATTATCACGGGGTGGAACACCTATCTCAAAACTTCCTCGAATGCATGACATAAGCTATTATCCATCCCTCAACAGATCCCCATTTTCTTTCTCCTAAAAAACCTTAAGGTCATTTTATTCCCCAAACAAAAACACACAACATTCATCCGTTTACAACCATTTAAACAAAAATAAAAATAAAATGAATTGGTGAAATCCCTACCTTGCCATTGCAATAGTATCCAATCCACAAGAACAATATCCAAGGTTTTCAAATACAAAACAAGCACAAACCAACCTTCCAAGCTTCAAGAAAAGGATCCAAAGAATGCTCCTCCAAAATGCAAGAGTGAAAATAAAGCATGTCTCCATGCAAAACCATCATGAAAACTTGAATAAATAAAAAATTGAAGAGGAGGGTGAGGTGGCTCCTTGTAGGATTCCACATCATTTCTCTTCAAATCCACATCGCATGGTCAAACCCCAAACCCAAAGTTCAATAAATTAGTGGGTGAGAATGTGACAAGTTCTCCTTACACACACAAACAAAAGCCATAATCCAAAGGGAAAAATTAAAAGATGTTGTAAGAAGGTGCAATAATTTCACCTTTTTAGCCTCCATTTCACATAATGGGGCCTAATTATTATCACTTACCCCATTGGTATAGTTGGTAGGTGAATTTAAGAGGTATGAGACAAAGTTAACTTGTCCCACAAGCCTAAAAAAATAGCCTTTAAGTGAAAATCCGAGTTTGGCATGCAAGGTTGAGTACAAAACACTAAAACCAATAAAATCATTTCAAATCTATAATATCTAGCAAAAAATTAAATACCCCTTGATCACATCCCAAATTAATTTAATTAGTAATATTAATTAACCTAAACAAGAGCATAATAACTAACAACAAAAAGGTGAAGATCACTTTAAAATAATATATCACACACTCAAAAAAATAATTAAAATGAAAAGGGGAATAAAAAATTTACCCTTTGTCACATTTGAGGCCACCCTCCCAAAGGGAACCTCCTAACAATCTACCTAAAATATAACAACATACACAAAACAAAAGCGCCCGAGGTAACTTTGTTTTCAATACCCATAATTATTTCATTGTTGGTCTGCTATCCCATTTTGTTTGTTGTGTTACAATTTCTTACAAAATAAAAAAACACATATCTCGGCCTCATAGCCATATCAATGACAACGAAACAATAAAACACACATATACATATCAATACATATCATCAATTAACACAATTAAATTATCGCTAGAATCAGGTAATTTTGCCAATTGTTTACAATTTAAAGATATTCAATTCTTTCATTTCATTAACAACAATAAGACCACAAGCCTAGCTAGATCATCCAAACAAATCTATTTATCAAATTCCAATGTGTCAATATATACATAAGGTAGTAATTCTAGATTGTTGTCAATACTAAAATATCCATCCATGCATATAATTTACACTATGATTCACCACATATCCATAGTCAAAATATATATAATATCTATCAAAGTACTAATAAAATATGATAATGTCCATCTATCACAGTCTACTTGTCAAATATGATAACAAAATCTAGGTCTCTATCCAAAGTAAGCCAAAATCCTAGTAAGATTAATATCAAAGAGGAGTGGGCACTAGACACTACGTGCTTCTTAAATAGCTCTTTACGGAAAGTTTTTCAGTTTTAATCTCAAACAGTTATAATGAAGTAAGCAATGCAAGAACAATTGTTGATAATTGAATCCATCCCGGGAATAGATGTGAGGTCTACATGAAGATTTTATTCATCAGTGGATTATACTATTTTGACATTTTGCATTTTAATGTTATAGAGGTTTTTAATTTCACGATATTTTGTGAGTTGATTTTCTAAAAGAAAATGTTCCTATGGTGTCTGAGGCATCGAGAAACATATTTTAGAGATATCTAAAAAAAAGATTGATTGGTCACTACTTCGATGTCAATAGTTGTTTGAAATTTCAGATCTTATACTTTCTGGTAGTTCGTGTTGGCGTAGCATTTGATTAACACGATGATATCCCTCTCCACCATCAATTCGATCTTTTAGTCAAATGATTTTCCGTCACACTAAAAGCTCAAACTTATGGTGGAGAGGGATCTCATCATGTTAATCAGCTACTACGCCAACACCCTCCTACACGATGGAGCCGGGTATACACCCAATCAGGCTCAAAACATTATGAGGTAGTGACACTAGGGAATTTTCTAGGTCGTCGCCCATCGCCACACTACTCTCAGGGCTGGTGCGTTTAACTACCTAGCTCTTATACCAAATGATTTGCCATCACGCCAAAAACTTGAACTGATGGTGGAGAGAGATATCATCGTGTTAATAAGTTCCTACGCCAACACCCTCCCGCATGATGGAGCCGGGTATATACCTAATCAAGTCCAACAACATTAGGAGGCAATGACACCTTTTGGAATTTCCCGAGAGGTCACCCATCCCAAAGCACTACTCGGGGTTAGTGCACTTAACTACCCGGTATCGAGCTACACAACTTTCCGTCACATCAAAAGATCAAACTTATGGTGGATAGGGATCTCATCATGTTAATCAGCGACTTCGCCAATAGTTAGAAAAAAATAAACATAAGGGGTATTCCCTAAATTAGATTATTTTTACCCAAATCATATATACGATGTGATTGAATTAATAGACTATTACATTTAAGGTTTCATACAAAAATTACATTAGGGGTCTCATACACAATTACGAATAAGATTTCACTTTAGCTATCATGGAAAAGAATAGGGTTTGTCTCAGGAGAGGCACATACTTTTCTAGGTTTTGACGATGTAGATGAAATATACCTTTGAAGTGCAAAAAATGATGTAATATGATTTTTTCCAGGAAAATGCTCATGATGGAGGCCTGATGAGATGGAAACTCAGCTCACTTGCCATTAAGTAGTGAGGAAACATAAAAAATAACATTGAATGAAGGTGAAGACATTAATCGAAGGTTAGAAATAAAAAATGCAATAATGTATGCTTAAGGATGTATGCATAAAAGTAATGTTCAAAGAAGATGAATACATGAATGTAAGGTCGAGAAATAAAAATGTGATAATTAAATACATGTATGCTTCACACATTATCCATGAGTTACATTGTTACCAACCAAATAATATCTACTATGTACTCCATTTTTCTTCTCGCTCTATCTTGCATCACGCACATGAATGCAAATTGCGTTTAACAAAACATTAAAAATGAGGAAAAACCAATAAACATTCGTTTTCAATTTGGAGCCTAGTATTGGTGGGGAGTAGGTGATGCATGAATAATAATTTAAAATTTAACCACGCAAGTGCATGGACATATGAGACAAAGGTGGATTTCATCTACCATTCAAAAGAGGGATTTCTAAATTAAAATGTGGGAATTAAACAACTACATGTCCCGGCCCTATTTCATGTGAATTAGTACAATATGGGAATTAAATACCTACTTGTCCCACACCTATTCCCAACTTAGTGTTTTCTTACCTAAACAATATCTGTTATGTGTTCCACTTTTTTGTCTCGATCTTACCCATACTATTGATATGAATGTAAATTGAGAGAAATGTATTTATCATTTACTATACACAAAAGGAATTTTTAAATAAAAAAGTGGAAATTAAATACTTGTATCTCTCACACTTATTCAAAAATTATTTTGGAGTAATCTACTTGGGCATTATATTTTTGACGGTTGCAAAATTTAGTGTGTGAATTTTGTGAAAGAAAAAGTTCATATGGTTGATTTAATTTAATTTGAGTTAAATCTAAATATTATAGGGTCACTACTGAAATAAATTATGTATAAATGCTGAAATATAGAAATGACACAAAAAAACTAAGATGTAATGTATGAAACCCAAAGCAAAGAAGAACGAGAGAGCACTTAGCCGATTTCTACACATACTAGAAGTGATATGAATAGGGAGAAGTGATGAACATAATCCTATCAACACCATAATCAACCTCTATATATTCGAAACTCACGAACAAGGATGGGTGGGGATGCTCATGGCGAGATAGGGGAGTGCATGTGTGTTGACGACGGTTCTAGGCACCCGTGACTGTGCGAAGAGCTCAAACTAATTCATATTGGTTCAAAAAAATTTCACAATTATACCCTATTGTTCACCTAATTGTTGCGAATGATCTATGAGGGTATGTGTAACTGCGAAAAGAAGAGTTTACCTGCATAAGCCCACAAACAACATCAAACTAAAATAGAAAAATGCAGCATGGTGTGTGAGATCCGACCTTGGTGGTCACAATGAGAGTGAAATTACGACCAAGTGCACACTACATCTCAAAATCCATGTAGTTGTTGTGAATGTGGGTAGAAATTGTGCCCTAGGATGCCCTTGTGCAAGTTGCACTTGATAGTGGGATGTAGCTAGAATGTAGCAATGTAGTAGAATGTGTCAATGGAATAGAATGAACTTCTCCTTCCTATGATGTGTATGTAAATTTCCATCCTTTTTCACTTGAATGGATGCTAGATGATTTCCTTGGAATGCTTTAGGTACCTTTTAAATGCAAACTTAGGTGATGGTGGTAATTCATAGTGCTTGGTCATTTATTTTGATCATATATCTATGTATTTATTTGATTCCCTTGTTTTAATTTTGTTATTAACAAGTAGAAGGAAAAGTCATAAGTGAAAAAGATTCCCAAAAGATAAAAGATACCTAAAAAAGTGAGTAAGGTGAAAAATAGTCGGGGTGCTTAGAGTGGACATGGGCACTGGGTGCTTCTTTCTGGATGGAAATTGATGTCTAAAGCCATAAAATATAAATCAATAAACTTTTAAATGGGTTGTATGGTGTGGAAGACCAAAGAAAAATAAGAAATAAAGAAAAGGTGCCAAAGATAGTTGTTATTTACTAGTTTTCTTGCTTGAGGAATCATGTAAATGATAATATGCTTTTAGGTCCTAGAAATGTATCTTAGTGCATGATTTTGTGTCTACATTTTCACCTAATTTATGTTCTTGAGTGAATACTCAATAACAAAAAGTAGATAAGATATGTGTACCTTATGATCTTGTAGAACATGTGGTAAATAACGTGCTGTGTGGAATGATTACAAAGTGAGGTGTGTTGATTAGGAAAGGAAAGTGACACTAGGGGTTAAGTGTGTGTTGCTTGTACCTTTTTTGTGCTTATATTTCTATTGTCGGATGCTTCTTATTGCTTATTAAGGGCAGATCTTCAAAAGAAGAGAAATATAGTATTCAAAGTCTTGGATATGAAAACAAATATGAGAAAGTATGTAGAACTATGTACAAATAGTAGTAAATCAAAGTGTGCACCTGATGTAAAAATGTGTAAAGGATAGAAAGGTGTCATGAAATTATGTGAAGAGGATTTTTTTGGGTGATTTTACGACGATAGTGCATTTTTGGCAATCTCATGCCAATTGTGAGTTTTTTTGGGTGATCTCATGCTAGATAACAAATGTTGGGGAGAGATGTCTAGTGTTACTCTTCTTCCATGACTATATCCGATAAGCACCACTAGAGATGGTGCATCCCTTATTTTTCTCGGATGTCTCAAATTGGTTCCATAAATGTTCTAAGTTATATAGATTGGATGAGATAGAATGCATTCATTACATTGTTAGAGGAATGTGCCTATAAGCTGTCAGAAATGGTCTCAAGATTTCGTAAATTGTGTTGATCTAAAAAATGATTATTGGTGCCCCTAGGAAACTAGCACCTAGGGGAGGAAAAAGGTGTCCATGCACTCCATTGTAAGTTTGGGGACTGGTGTATGTGTTGTCTTGAGGTTTGAAGTTAGATTCTAGGCCGTTATGTGACTTGTGTTCTTATTTTTCATGTATTGTTCTATGTTGTGATGTGGTTGTGAGCTACCGTAGGGGTTTTGTTCACCTAATATATGCCTCCTTGTCTGGGGGTGAAAGCAATGATAGTATGAGGATGAAGCCCAAAGGAGAAGACCTAATGTTTTTCTCGTAGTGGATAGTTGCAAAGGGGTATGGAATATGCATGGTAGAAACCAAGGAACATGCCAAAAAAGTAGTTGGCAATATGTATTAGTAGAAAAAGTGGCTAACATGTAAAAACATACAATGCAATAAGAAAGTGTGCATACAGGGATAGACCATAAAAAGTGGGTTTCAAACATGGGACATCACTCTAAATGTGAAAAAAAATCAGCCAAAACGACTATATGCAAGGAAATATTTTTTTATTAGATAGGGGAAAAAGCAGATTTTGAAGGGATCAAGAGCCCTAATCAAGACCGAAAGATAAAGAACATCAAGGCTCAAAGAAGAAACAAGGCCCAACTTGGTCTGAGGAGAAAATAAACCAACAAACCAAAACGGTACAAATGGAAGTGCCATAGGAAGAAAGGGTCGGGGCTAAACATGGAAGTCAAAGAGGTTTGACCACCCCCAAGGAACAAAATAACTACCCTAGAGCTTCCCTTTATAGGATCTAAGGCTCATCTTTGAAGAAGAATTTCCAATCTATCCTTTCTTTTTTTTATCATTGTCTTCCAACCATCGACCGCATTAGGATCCACATTCTCATCAGGATGGATAGGTAATTGAATTTCAAGAACCTCCTCTTTTCGTAATTACTAGTCACTTGGGGCTTAGAGATCAAGGTGAGGAGTTCCCCCTTACCAACATTTGATTTGAAATATTAGTCAAAAAAGTGGGGAAGAGGATTCCTCTGCCTAACCTTAAGATTTACTAAAGCATTTTCTGAATCATTTTCCTCAAGTCCATAAACAATAAGATTTTCTAGATTAAAATCCTTCCACCAAGAAACCCTTCCTTTACTCTATTTTTTAACCATATGACAATCAGAAGCCAAGTGTCCCAGAGAAAAGAAAGTTCTGCATCTAAAAGGGAACCCTTCATAATCTAGATTTTGAGTCCATTTTGAATCCTTGACATTGAGTTCTATAGTGGCCAGAAAATCAGCAATCATGTCCATATCCACCAGTATGCGGGCATAAGTGGTATGATCAAAGGAGTCAATTTTTGGATCAATAGCCATGAATTTACCCAAAATAGCCCCCATAGCTTTGAAGCAATCCTCACTCCAAAATTACAAAGGAAGATAGGGTAATCTTATCCATACTTGTCTAGTATTAAATATCTCAGTCGAGGGATCAAACTAAGGAAACCAAGGCTTCATGAGAAGAAGATGTGATTGGAAATCCCAAATTTTCCCATAAATAATCTCCTTATCAGAGGAGCTATCAAAAACTGCTACAAAAATGCCACGGGCAGAAGGGTAAATATTAACTTTACCTTCAATGTGGGGACACCATTGTTCATAAATCCAACTGTGCAAAGCAGGAAGCCTAGGGCATCCATTGCTGAACCTGCAAATCAATCCCCTCTTTTCAAAATATTCAATAGTTTCAGTAACCTCGTATCCGAAAGTGACCTTAGGTGTCTATTTTGCATAAGCCATGGGTTTATCAGAGATCTATACCCATATTTTTTTGGAGTCGGGTAAGAAATAACTCCGGTCAAGCCATCCTGTATGAGCCTACATGATCCCCACCACCACCTCCCCATAAAGGTCTACCCACACTTGAGATAGCACCCCCAACCCTTTAGCATTAGCCACCCCAATATCTTCGAAGGAAAATCATGGTGAAGATTTGAAATAGGGACCCCGTCCCACCATTATTCTCCCAGGATCTCGACACACATACCATCACTAGGACCGAGATATGGATCCCCATACGAGAATCCATCCCTCCAAACCTCAAAGCATGTGAAGGGAAAGCAATTGGATTTATTCCAATTGCAAAGCCCTCTCCACTAATAGTTTGGCCTCCACTTCCAAGAGTGTTGAAACCATACTCCGTGAATGAACAACACCTTCCTCGAATGAGAAAGGGATTGAAACATTTGTAGACAAATTCTAGATGATCTACAAGGAAAATAACCTCCATCCCCAAAATAGTTAAGGTTAGGGAAGATAATATCCATCGGAAGAGTGATACAATAGTGATCAAGCAAGACATATGTCAAATACTTTTTGCAAAACTACCATACAATAATAAGAAATGGATAGGAAAGTCTCACAAATAACTAGTGTATATAGCCCTATAAAGTAAATTCTACACATGAAGGAACCGTTAGCATGTTAGAAAGATAAATAATATTTCAAGTCATTTATGTATAAATGGAAAGTAATATTCTAGAATGTAGAAGTAGTAAATGATGAAACAATAACACATGTAATGTGTTCGAGTAGTAGAAAGGTAGATACCCACGAGAATCCTTGGTGGGACCGGTAACAAGTAAAGTTCCAAGCATTATTACAAAGATGTAAGAACATGTAATATATATGCATACACGGTAAAATACCAAGTGATCATGCATGTGTATATATAGAAAGATAATGACATACTTAGAATTTGTCTAGCATGAAAAAAGTGTGCCATGTAAATAAAATAGGATAGCAAGAAGAGATCAACCTAGATATGAAAATGTAATGTATGAGTGGGATGGAATGGTATGCAAATATGTTAAGAAGATAGGAGCAGTGTGCCCCCTAGAAAATTTGTATGAGATGAGGTTCATTTATAGGTACCCTCAAAAGTCAAAATTGGACCATAGAACAAGAGTGTGTCATCGGTAATGTGTCTCTTGTGTGAATACATTCTAGAGATATGTATGATGAAGCATAGATCGTGAAATGTGTAGATGATGTGAGGTTCATTTCATATTTATCTCTTTAGCAATCAAGTATGAACCATGGAATGAGAGAACGTCATACGATACTAACGATATAATGTGTGTATCAAAATGTGTAAGAGTACTAAAAATATTAAGTATGAAGCACGAGCGTGTTAGTAGATATTATCAATAACTGATGATGATATGAGGGGGATAAGAAATCATGATGTACCAAGTGCGAGAAATAGAGATCAGTAAATTTATGACTGGTTGTAGGGTGTGGAATACCAAAGAGAAAACAAGAAACAAAGAAAAGAGGCCAATGATAACTCGGAAATTATTAGTTTTCTTTCTTAGGAATTGGCTAAATGCTAGTATGATTTTAGGACCTATATATATACCCAAGTGCATGATTTTTTGTCTACGGTAGTGTGCAAGGGTTTGAGGAAACAATTTTTGGAGATATGTAAAAATGAAAAGAGTGGCTGATCACTACTTCGATGTAAATAGCTTTTGTTTGTAATTTCAGCTCTTTCACATTATAGGTAGTTAGAACACATATAAATGTAAGGGGTGTTGCCTAGTTATATTATTCGTACCAAAATCATATCTACTATGTGTTCCAATTTATACACTATTATAATTAGGGTGTCATACAAAAATGAGATTACCGGTTTCATACAAAAATGAAAATATGTTTTCTTAGTAGCTATCAGGGAAAAGAATAGGGTTTTTTGTTACCTATGAGGCACATAGTTTTTCTATGTGTAGACAATTTAGGTGAGGAAAACCTTGTAAGTTTGAGAAATGATGAAGTTTGATATTTGGCATGAAGATGATTTGGAGGGAGGCTAGCTGAGATATAAACCCTACAAATGACATTACTCTCATGGGATTAGGTAGTGAGGACACATAAAAGGAATGTTTAGGGAAGAGATGTCATGAATCGAAGGTTAGAAATAAAAAATGTGAGAATGCATGTTTAAGGAATTTATACATAAAAGGAATGTTCAAGGAAGATGAAGACATGAATGTAAGGACAAAAATAATTTAATGGGAGAATTAAATGTATGCATTCCCCAAAATTAATCCATGAGTTAGATTGTTCCCACCCAAATAATATCTACTATGTATTCCATTTATTTTGTCTCGATCCCACTTGCATTATGCACAACAATGCAAATCACATTTAAAGGGGCAAAAATTTTAAAATGAGGAAAACCTAATAAACATTCTCTTTGATTTTAAACCTTAGTAACTATAGGGGAATAATTTAGCGATGAAAATCAATCAATGATTGAGCCAAAAAAGGAAATGGCCATATAAGCGAAAGGTATTTTTATGCCGAAATCACAACACCCCTCAAATTTTCTGCATTTGAGATGTGGAATTTAGTGTGATTGCATAACATGGAGCTATCACGAGTGTCTGGACATTTCAAGTGGGATAGCTTTGCAGAGAAGTATGGTTCTGCTCCTAACCTACCTGTAGCTAACTACTCCTAATAAAGGAAAACTACCGACTAATCCTAATCTAGTTCTTCCAAGAAAGTAATGTTGATCTCTTTCCACAACATGTAAAAGAATGCAATTGATTAACCTAGAAAGCGTGGACATACACCACAAACTAAATTACATCCAATACAACATTCAAAAATGAGAACAACACACCAAAACAATGTAATAAGACAAGAAATGCACAGATTAAACAAGCAAAATAAAAGGTAAGATCAAGACAATAAAACATGAGAGGTTAAAGAGATCAACAAAGACATAATCTTATTGCTCCAAATGGATATAAACAATATATTTCCATCTCGTAAAGAGGCAAGAAGCTATTACAAATCTTGAGAGGAAGGATTTAATCCCCAAGAAGAATGGGGGGCATGGAAGGAGAGAAATGACCAACCCTTTGCGCATGCAAACCCCTTACATTTTATAGAGAAAGAAATGAGGAGAGATAGGGAATAAATTCTAAAAATGCACTCGAATCTCCTAAAATTTTTGTCATTTTCCTTACAAGAGTGATGGGAAAATTTTACAAGCCCATACTCCATTGTACCTTGTTTGTTGGGAAGAAAGGAATCACATACCTCATCATTTTGGTAGGTGAGAAATCTAGAGACATTCCTCTAAAATGAAGGAATATATTTTCCCAATTTTAAATACTTAGCTTCATTAAAATTTTAGGCAGGACTATAGAGGATACTTAGAGATTTAAAAAAAATTGATTTTGTGCAAATCCCAAATCCCAAGAAAATTTATGGCCATCGAGAGGATGATGGTCCTATACTTTGAAATAAATGTGAGTGGTTGATCTACCTTTTCGGACTGGATCTACATCACACCCTCCAAAATATAAAATTTTAGACTTTCAAGATTCAGATCTTCAAGCATTTCAACTTTGGAGGTCATTGTTACTATTCATCTTCCTGAGTTCATGAAACCTCCAAAATGTTGAAACCCTAAAGTCTAAAAGTTAGACTTCAAGTTTTAGAATTCAAGTGATGATTTGCATGAATTGGGGCTTCAATGTTCGAAATGTTGAAACCTGGAGTCTGAAATTTGGATTTAGGGTTTCGCACCCTTGTTTTTCAAGGGTTTCAGTTTTCGGGTTTCGGGGTTCAGTTTTGGGGTTTCGAGTCTGTTTTCATCCATTCGTGTGACACATTTCTTTGAAATCCCAAAATCCTGAAGTCCAAATTTCACACTTGTGGATTTTAGATCATTTTCTTCCCGTGTGGCACTATTCATCACTCAACCTCAATGCCAACTATGAAATTATGAATGTTCGAAGTTTGAATTTTAGTGCTCGCTTTATTTCCTTTGACCTTTTCCTTTCTATTTTGGAGTTTCGATCCGCCCAGAGCCCGAATCATTCTATGTCTGAAATCTGAATTCTTCGAATCATAAATGTCTCTTCAAATGTGCATCCCGCTGAATCTCAATGTCTTGTCACTTTAACTCACTCGGATCAACCCCAAAATGTGAGCTCCCATATCTGAAATGATCCTTCTATTTTCTTTGTGCGAGGATGCGTTTTCCAATTTTACCCGAGGGGAAAAATATGATAACAGGTATATTTGATCTACCATTCAAAAGAAGGATTTATAAATAAAAATGTGTGATTTAAATAGCTGCATGTCCCACACATATTCCATGTCAAATAGTAAAAACCCGTGAATTAAACACTTGTTTATCCTACACCTACTCGCTAACTTAGTGATTTCTTACCTAAACAATATATTTTATGTGTTCCACTTTTTTCATCTTGATCACAGTCACATTATTCATATTAAATCAATTTGATTGGAAGGTATTTTTCATTTACCATTTGAAAAGAAATTTTAATATCATATAGTGGGAATTAAATACTTGCATGTCCCACACTTATCCCTTGAATTATTTTTTATAAACATACTCATGTGTGATGTATTCCCCTATAAGTACTCAAGCTTGAAACTTAGAATGAACATTTAAAGGGTTTTTTTTTTTAATTTTGGCCATTTTAAACACATGTTGCATTCATGTGCATAATGTGGGTGTGATTATAAAAAATTGAGCACATAATATATTATTCAGTGGAGAAATATTAGTCACGTTGTTCCACTTTATCATGTCAATCTGACTTGCATTGATCAAATAAATGCAATTTTTGTTTAAAGGGTCTAGAATTGAAAAATGAGGAAAACGAAATAAAAATACCTTGTTATTTTTTGAGATCGAGTAATTACTAGAGAATAGCTATGCACAAAAATTAAAAATGTTGTAAATTAAAAAGTGGGAAATTAAATACCTGCATGTCCCACACCCATTTCATGAAGCAAATTGTTCCTACCCAAGTTAAATATGCTATATGTGCTCGAAAGGGATGTTAAATCAATTCACTTTACATTATGCATTGATGGATGTTCATACCCTATTCTAAAGCTTCCATTTTGAAACAACTTCACCATAGCCAAATGTATTTTATCAAAATTTTCTAAGGCCCTTTTTAGAAAAACCATTTTGTGCATATTTTGCATTCATCAGAGCCTAGATGACCACATCTCATCGAAGCATTCTATCAAATAATTAATATGCGCTGCTCTAAACATCCCATTTTCACATAATTCAGAGGATCATTAAAATGGTTGTAGGGTTTTGTCTTACACTTGCCATTACATTTTATTAAAAGGTTCCAAGTCCTTTTAACAAACCCATTTCTAGTGAAATAACTAATTGCTTGAATAAAATTAATTGATTTTATAAATATTGTAATAAACAATAAAAAATTAAAGATTCAAAAGTATGGGAAAAAGAAAATAAATTAAATTATGTATTCAAAATGGTAATCAAGAAGTTAACCATGTATCATATGTAAAGCTAAATGATTAGGATTTTAAACCAACATTACTTTATTTATGGAGGAAATGTTAATTTAATGTCCTTGATAACACCTAAGGCTATAAGAAAACCATGAGTACAACCAATGTGGTAAAATATATATTTTTTTGATAACACATGGTGAGGGTCGAATTTTTTTTTCATATCATGTGTATTGCGATCAATATAGTCCACAAGGCCACATTTATTTTAGGAATTTAGTCAAATAGTTTGCATGCCATTTAAATGATTCAAAGTTTTGCATATATATGATTTAAAAATATATATTTAATGATAAACCCTTATTATAGAGTAAAATATGTATACTATGATAAAAAAATTGTTAGATACAAGAGGAAACAAAAATAAACTAGATAAATATGAAACCCTAAGTGAAATACAAAGAGTAAAGGACTTAACCGATTTAAGCCTGATTTCGAACTCTATAAACTAGAGAAATAGATAACAAGGAAGGGAAAATTATCACAATTGTGCTCAATAAATTTTGGAACTTCTAGATAAGCCCGGAACAGGATGCCTAGATAAGGTTAGGGGTGCGTGGGCATTATATTCTAGTATTGGGCACTCGTGATTGTGAAAATGGTTACAAACAAAATCTTATAATGTCATAAGGTTATCATCTATAGTCACTATTGGTGACCTATATGTCATTAGATGATCACAAATTCACATGTAGCCTACTAAGAGTTGTCCACATGTTAAACTCTCAAACTTCATCATATCCCAAAAATAAAATATGTAATATGGGGTTTCAAACTAACCTCTTAGTCACCCGACCGAGGGAAATTATGACCGAGCACTACACTACATTTTGATAATCCTTGTAGTTCTTGTTTGTGTGTGATAGAATCATGCCCTAGGAATCCGTTATGAAAGTTCATATGATAACGGGTGATAGTTATATCTACTAATGTAAATATATTTCTAGATGGAAAACTTAACTTGCCCCTTCCTACGAAGTTTATGCACAAAATGTCGTGCCATCTTACATTGAATGAAAGCTATATGGATTCCTTTAATGCTCTTAGATGCCTTTAGATGTAACCTTTGGTGATGATAATAGATGCTTAGAGCTTGGTGCTATATTTTGGTAACAAAAATTTATATTTATATGATTCCTTTGGTTGAAATTTCTAATTGACAAGCTGAAAGGGTGACCGATAAGAAAATAAGATTCTCTAAAGATAAAAGACACCCAAAAGAAGTGAGTAAGATAGAAAACGCCAGCGATACCCCGTAAGGACAAGGGTTCTTAGGTGCTGGTGTCCTGAGTCATAAAGATAAGAAATTGAAATACCAACTAGGATGTAGGGTGTAAAGGGCTATAAAGAAGACACGAAACAAAGTAAATAGGCCAAAGATAGCTATCAATTACAAGTTTTCTCGCTTAGAAATCATATGAATGCAAGTGTGGATTTTAGGACTTAGAAATGTACCCAAGTACGTCCTTTTGTGTCCCCAATATATTGATGGGTTCACAAACAACTAAAGAATCTATCCATCATGCTTTTTTGTATGTACGTGCCTTCTTTTAAAGTTCCTATCTTCTAGAGATTGATATTATCCTGTAGACATGAATCGACCATATCGACACTTGTAGATTAAGAAGTTGGTGTCTTGGACCATTTTATAGGATAAATTTCAACTTTAAGGAAGTTTTATCACCAAATCACTGCACCCTTCAATTTGCACAAGTGTGTTTTCTTGAGTTCATGGTGTGGCTAGGTAACATGGGTAACATCTCCAAGTCAGGACTTACCACCCGAGATAGACTTCAAAATAAAGTTGGTTCTTTTTCCTAATCCTAGTGCAAACAAACTCTACTAAAATGAAGTTACTAACTAAATATATCCTATAATTTACAAAGGACTAGGAAGAGAGAAATGACTTGCAAATGAAGAAAAACTACACTATAGAGGTGATGCACCAAAAGAAGGGAATGATAACAATTTCCAATGTGTGAAAATGAAAGAAAAATGTAGATCAAAGAGTGTGATGATATTTCTCCATAGTCTAATAACAACATTCAAAACACATTTTCAGGCATACACAATAATAATAGGTCCATGCAATAGTATAGATTAGAAACAAACATTTGCAAATAACGTTAGAGAGGTAAAGATAATGCAACAACTTAAATGAGGAAGATACATGCACAAACTTAATTATATTGATTCATTAATACTCATAGTCCAAAATATTACAAAGGAAAGGAATGGATCACCATGCAAGGAGTCCACTACAAATACTGTAACACATTAGCTTCATAAAACCAAAACGACAAAGTTTTCCTACTCAAAACTATCCTCCTTTTACAATGAGCCCAACACTTCAATTTATAGAATTTTGGAAGAGAGAGAGAGGAGATGCAATTCCCGAAATATACTTTCTAACCACTTGAAATATGTCATAATTATTCCCAAATGGTGATAGATGACCTGCAGAATACATCCCATATTGTCCCATGACTTGCAGCAGTGAACAATGCCTACCCATGCCTCGTTAAATGCTTCGCCAACCACTTTTTAACAACCAAACAAAACTTGGATCATTTTAATAAAAACATGCCACCAAAACTTCATTAATTTATTCATTAATATAATATTTTGCATTTGGATTAGAACCAGGATTCCAATGAGACCAATTTTTTGAAAATCAGTTGAAAATTGCTCAAGTTATGACCTCTCGATGGAACAACTATTTTGAGTTTTCTAGGATTTCTTAGATTTTACGGACCGAACATTTAAATTTTTGATATGGAGATGTTTCTTTAATTTTCACCCTCCTACCCTTACTAAAAATAATACATTTTTGAGATATTTTCGTAAATCTTTCTCGAAAAGTCCAATTTTGTGAAAATCGAGCTTCTTATAAAAGTTATGACTATTTTAAGATCGGTGGTCGTGGTGTTCCGTATGGCTCTCATAATCTGCATTTCCCTTTGCATTGTCATTATTTTTCCCATTTTATGCATGTGATACCTATGGGCATTTCAATGTAATTATATCCACCATACCCGCATTTGGTTTATTGTGGACTTTTCGTTTGTTACAGGCCCATGACACATAGTCTACACTTGGGCCACTTGAACTGCCCGACCTTGCCATCACCGCACCATATAGACTTGTGGAAATTTCACCCTTTTACGTACTTCGCATCCCAAATTTCTCAAGAAATTTGGGTCATCCATCTCCACCTTATCTCGCAATATACTAGACTGTTTCCTTTGATATCCGACATTCAAGTTTGTGGGGGAACTCACATCCCCATTGTACTTGGGACCGTGCTAGGCCAGTCTGGACTCCAAATTTTCCACAATACATTGTGCCCATTCATTCCATTGTAAATCAAACAAGTAGGGATTTTGGGAACTCATGTGGCCATATGGAACTTGGACAGTTTGGGCCACGAACTTCTTCCTTTTCCACATTGCACTATATCCGCTTCGAGTGGGTAAATCAACTTTTTGCGAAACTCGTGGCTCTGGAACTTGGATTTCCTAGGATAGAACTTCCTATTTTTCCACAATTCACGGTTTCCTTAGCATTTCAGATCTAATTCAAGGACAATGAACCCTAGTTCCATCCACATCCATTCCACCCATGAGACCCTGTAGACCCGTAATACATTAAAATAAGTCTTTTTTTCATTTTTTTCAAAATTTTAGGAATTTTTCACTAACTCCTTAGATTTTCCTTAAATGGGAAAGTTAAATCAAAGAAAACACATGCCCCTAAAATCTAAATTTCTTATTTTCACCATTTTTATCTATCTAAGTCTAAATAAATTGTGTAAGTTATCGAAATCACCTTGGGGTAAATTTCGGATAACGAGGAAGTGATAATGAATCAATTTGGGAAAATATGAAATGTGATACTTTAATTACATATCATCATTATATTGGTGTTTAGTCTCCTTTCGAAGGTGGATAGATTGGAAATGGCTAGTGGACACCCTTGAACACTAATATACATTAATCTTGGCTAGGTTATCAATTACTTTCTCCTCAACAAATGCAAATTGATATTTCAAATATCCATTAGAAACATAACTCCAATTTTAAGATTTGAAAGCACCTACGACTAATATTAAAGAATTTAAATAGACTCAATTCCCATGTTGTATTATCCATCAAGGGTATTGTACTATGACTTACTTGGTGCACTTAGTAGTGTGACAACCTATTTTCTCTAATGACCTTAAGTCGTTAAAACATGCATTCTATTTTTATAAACACACTCACTCAACGTAGTAGAGGATTCACACCCCCTTCAAACAATTTTGCTAAATAAAGTTTGCACTTGATAGATGGCCCTTTGAGGGGAATCAACCATGAATCATGCAAAAATTACTTGAATTAGGCATATTTTCCAATTTGAGATTCATTGTCAATTATGGAAAGATAGAAACGAGGTAATTTTTGTTACCTTATTCTACATGAATGTTTCTCTATTTAAACATGATTAATCATATCTCTAATGTCATCCTTAGCTCACAACATTCAAGATAATGATAGTGGTGGTTGTGGAAACACTTATTTAGACCCTATTGGGTAAATGATAAAGTGTCTAATCCTCTCCAACATTTATCTTATTGTGATCTTGCTTACTATGGACTAGAGACATGGACATTGATATCATATTTTATTAGTAGACATTGATAGATTGACATTGTTATTATATTTTGATTAGCATGTGATAAAGCGGTGTAAATATTTTTATTATTGTGACGAATCATATGGTGGATTATATGCATGGACAAATATTTTAGTATTGATGATGACCTAGTGTTATTACCTTATTGTTATCCAAAATTCACCCCAAGGTAATTTTGATAACTTACACAATTTCTTTAGGATTGAGCAAGTAGAAATGGTTCGAGGCCCAAAATCAGGTTTTGAAGGATCCCTTGGCTTTTCTCTAACTTCCCTATCCAAATAAAAATCCAAGGAGTTAGTGAAAATTTGCAAAAATTGAAAAATTAAGTCAAGGGCCTATTTTAGTGCAAATTGGGTTTGAGGCTATGGATGGAACCAATGCCGATTGTGACAATGTCTGTCGTACACTGTTCGGGTCTAATTTGTAAAGGAGGTAGTGTATTGTGCCTAATTTGTCTCCCAACATCCCGTGCCACACAAGTTCAATCGAGCCACCAGTTCTCCACATCGCCGAAGTCACCGCGATGAATGAAGGAGCTCAAAAAATGTGGAAAAATTGGATAAAAATGTCTCGAGTGGTCCGTGGGATAGTTGGGATGAAAGTATGTGCAGGCCACGAAAATCCAAAATAGCCACAAATGGGCCGGTTAAGTGTAGAGATAGCGGATAAATATTTCCCACACGGTCCATGGGACAGGTTGGGAAAAAGTAAGTGCAGACCTAAAATAGACAAAATACCTATGGGCGAGTGTTGTGGAGAAGTCAAATGGTCGCGCCCACACTCGGCTCTGGTCAAATGCAGATGTGTGAAGAAATAAGAACCCGAGTCAAGTGATGCGGAGATAGGAGGCTGCATGGTCCAAGTACCGTAGGGACATCATTTCCCTGAAAACCTACAATACCCACAATCCAAAGGAAAGTGGAATGCCCAACCCCCGAAGTTCAAATGTGCATAACATTTGACCTAGACCTCCGATTTTCACAAAATAGGATTTTTCGGAAAGGGCACGACATCCTCTATGTGAAAAAATGTATTAATTATTTTTAATGAGAGTAGGTGGGTTAAAAGAAAAGAAACATATCTAGATCCAAAATTTAAATGCTAATTCCAAGAAAATGCAAGAAATCCCTTAAAACTCAAAATAGCTTCTCACACTCATAATGCCATATCTTTTGCTTGTCTAAATTTTTTTTTGACAAAATGGGGACTATTGGATTCATGGCTCGAGACCAATACACATAGGTCAAGAAATCTTGAATTTTATGAAGACTGATGAATATTTTCTAAAAACATGGTGGGTTCGAATAGTGATTTTATTAGTGGTTGGGAGTGCAATTAATGAGCATGGGAAATCATTCTTTCATTGCTACAAGTTAAGGGACAACATGGGGAGCCTTTTGTAAGAAACATACCATCATTCCATGTCATTTATTGCATCTTGCAAGTGGTGGGAAGGCATATTTTGGGATTTCAATCCTCTCTCTTCCAAACTCTATAAATTGAAGTGTGGGCTCATTGTAAAAGAGGGAGATGGTTTTAAGTAGAAAAATTCTAATATTTTGTTTTTTTGAATCCAATATGTTGCAAGCCTTTGTAGTGGACTTATTGCATATTGATCGAGGCCTTTCTCTTTCTTTGCAAATGAACTGTGCATGTCAATGAAGCAGTAGATGCAAATTTGTGGATATTCTCTTCCCTTGTCTGTGTTTATTGCATTCTTCTTGCCTCTTTATTTCACTTGCAGGTGTATTGTGCCTACTTTATGATCTTACTGTGGATTCATTAGGTGTGGAGAATTTTCATCACCCTCTCTAATCTACATCTTGTTTCCATTTCAACACATTGGAAACTATTCTCATACCCTCATTTTCTGGTGTATCACCACTTTAGTGTAGCATTTCTTTTATGCACTCTATCTCCTAGTCCCTTAGAAAGTTAGATTAGGATAAGATGTTTTTGTATCCATTAGAGTAGATTGTGGCGTATAGTTTAGGAGTAAGAACCAACTTTCTCTATAGATCTATCTCAAATAGAAATTCCCACAACATGGGGATAGTACCCATGTTACCCACTCACAACGTAAGCTCAAGAACACACAATTGTGTAAATTGAAGGGTGTTTTCATTTGGTGATAAAACTTATATATAATGACACTTTGGATTCTTGACGTATTGATTTTGATGGATTATCCAGATTAGTCTTGTGATCTCATTGTGATTGATGAAATGGTACAATTGAAATGTTTAGAAAATTGTAAATGATTGATAGCATTGCTTAGCTTTGATGATGATTTAATTATGTGATATGATGATGTTTATTGACGAATGTGCATGTATTTTATTGGTTATGTATTTGATTCACCCATGAGGTTGAAGAGGTATTGTTTTATGGTTACATAGGTTATTGTATCACAACAAACAAGAGGGGGATAAAAGACTAACCATAGCGTAATATCGGATAGTTGTAATGAAGGTCACCATGACATCCTTTTGTTTAGTTATATTGTTGTGTGTTGTTAGGTTATTTGTTAGGAGGTTCCCATGGGGGTATGGCCTCAAAATGTTACCATGGTCTATGTGTGTTTTTCTCTTTTCCTTTTTAATTATTTTTGTGAGCATGTGATTTATTATTGTAGTGTTTTTCACTTTATTATTATTAGTTAATGTGTTCTTATTTAAGTTGATTAATTATATTACTTAATTTTTTAGGATGTGATAAAGCGGGCACTTAATTGGGGTAGATTTTCCTCATGATCTTCTTATTTGAGTTGGATTTTATTTAATTTGGATGTTGTACACTCAACCCATCCCTCAAATCCCAAAATTTCACTTTACAACCATTTTTGGGGCTTTGGCACAAATTGAACTCGTCCCACACCTCTTAAATTCACCTCGCCAACTATACCTATGGCGTAAGGGGTCAAAATTAGACCCTATTATGTGTTTTGAAGGTAAAAAGGTTAAAATTATTACAATTTCTTTCACGAGATTTTAATTTTTTCCATAGAGGTATGGAGTGAGAGTTATTATGTAAGGAATTTGTCATATCCTCACCTACAAATTTACTATATTTTTTTATGTTTGACTTGGTGATGTGGAGTTGAGGAGAAGTGATGTGGCATCCTACATGGAGCCACCTCACCCTCATCTCCTCTTTTCTATTTATACAAGTTACTTTGATAAATTGAGGGTTACTTGACTAAGTTGTGCACTTGCATTTTGGATATTTTGGCTTGACTTCCTTGCTTGGAGTCTTGAAGCTTGCTTGGATTTGGGCTTGAGCTTGCGAGGAGCTTAAAGTTGTGATTATGTGTCAAATTTTCTTGCAATGCCAAGGTAAATATTTAAACCTTGAAAATTTACTTTTATTATATGTTTTGTATCTAAAATGAATGTTTGTAAGTATTTGTTTGGGGACTTGGGGTAGTATGGCCTTAAATATGGTGTAGGAGAAGGAATATGGGGAAATTTTGATGGAGGGATAATATTATTGTTTACATATTTTTGAGGGAGTTTGGGTTGAGTGTCCCACCTTTTTAAGATATGATATTCTTACTTATCTTTGTATGAAATAATTGAGAGAGTGATAAGAGTATGAGGGAGTGATAAGAGTTTGAGGGAGGGATAAGAGTTTGGTTTTATTGTGTGGATGAATATTTTTGGAGGCCTTTAAGGTAGACACTTAACCCATTGGGAGGCATAAGTGATTTCCCCATATTTCTTTTCTCCTTGGCTTAGATATTTTAAGACTTGTTTTGTTAAAGTTGATTTCTATTTATATTGTGGTTTTGTGCTCGTATGTGTGTTAAAATATTGTTGGCATGTGTGTTGTAATGTGGAAATTTTTTTGAAATTTGTCATTGGTTATATCCATTCCTTATTTATCTATGGTTTGGACCAATGAGAGTATGGCTTCTTCTCCTCATTGGAATATAGGTTGGGAGGAGAGTATTTCCTACTCCTCGTTCCTTTTTGTTGTGTTTTGAAGTGAAAGAAAATGGTGGAGCTCAAGTTGAAGCTTTGGACATAGTTGCATTTTGTAGAAGACAAGAAGGAATCCTACTTTTGTAAAAAAATTTCCATGTTGTCTCCACCTAAGTGGAGGTATTTTGTAACTTGCATTTTAAAGTTTCAACTTCTTGTAAATGTATTATGTAAAACTGATTTGTATTGATTATTCAAGAAATGAACATGTTGGAAAAGAGGCATGTGAAGTTGTAATTGGCTTGTTATTATTAAATTTCCTTCAAACTTGTAAACTTATACCAAGAGTGCATTTGATTTATAAATGGAAACTATCCTTATGTAAAATAGATTATGAAGGAATATAAGTTTTGGGTGTTACCTTTAAAATTAAATTGTAATATTTTAGTTACATGCTAAAAGAAAATAAAGTTACCATGTTGAAGTTTCTTAATCATGTTCTTTCCTTTTAGTGCTACTTGAAAAAAGTAGTATGTCACTATGGTTACTATATTCATCTCATTATTATAACTAGACAATATAGACATTTAATTAGTTTTTATCAAACCCATATATATAGTATATATGTTCACTCCATCTACTCACACTTAGTTTGTATAAAAAAGATTTTACAAACTATCTCACCTAATTAAATATATATACATTTATAAAATTTCACATATGCCCTTACATTTCGTTTCAAAATATACTTGATTAGTAGATCGTGCATAAATAAAAATAACAAAAATCATATGATTATATATATATATATATATATATATATATATATATATATATAGACTTATATATATTATAATTTTAAAAGTAAATATACAATTTAATTGAGTTATGTATATTATAATATATGCTAAAGAACAAATTTTGGTAGAGATATTTAATTGAATAGTTGAGGTTCATAAAACCAAAGACTCTCGTATATATAAAAGAAAAGAAATTTTATTTATTTTTGTTTGTGTTAAGGCTAGTATAGGTTAACCATTTAATAATGTTAATATAAATTTATATCTCCCCACACCAACCCATATTACATATAATTTGGGTTAAAATAATGGGGTGTTAATCCCCAAAACACTATACTAAAAATATAAAAATAAATAAAAACAAAATGCAACCATTGTAATTTTAGGCGATGTGCATTTGTTTTTTGGCCAAGAACTATATGTATATGTATATGTGTACACACACACACACACACACACACACACACACACACACACACAGATATATATATATATATACCCTAGCCGCATTTTTTAATCCGACCATAATATATATTAAATCTGGCATTTAAACGTGGTATTTTTAAAAAATAAAATTTTATAGCAAATGTAATAAACATATGGGTATACAGACACACATAAATATGTATATACAATCCTAGATTTGTATATATACCTCATATAGAACAAGAAATAAAATGGAGAAAATAATTACTATACCTAAATAGGGTGAATTCTCCATAAAGAAGAAACTAAAAATAAGAGTCATGGAAAACCATAGAAGAGGGATGTTGATAAAAAAACCCAAAACCCAAATTATGTGCATATCCTTTTCAACCAAGAAAAATCCTCGTATAATATATCATTGGCTCCATGGCCTCTATTCTCCCAAACATGCAACAAAAAATAGTGCAAATGAGAAGTTAGGGTAAAGCAGAAAATGAAAGAAAATTAAAAAGGATTTTAGGGAATTGTTAATCCAATGGATATGATAGACTTTATCGAAGGGTGAAGATTAAATCCTCCCCCTTTTAAGTTATGGGGTTTTGTGGCATATAGTGATTTTAGTTAATAGTATGGGTATTAAGTGAAAGGGATTTTTAGAGGGTTAATAGGATTTAGCGACCCATTTTTATTATAGTTTGATAAATAAATGAATCAATTTGATTTAGGGTTCTAATATAATAATGTGCATGCAAAATTAGATAATGATCAAAGGAATTAAATTATTTAGCATTTAAATATATACTTAGATAACTAAATTATTGATAGGGGTGTTAAGTGGTTTAAAGTAAATTCTAATAGACTTAGAAATGATTAAATCATGAAATTAGGAAGAATTTGAATGGGTAAACCAAGATTACGATTAGTGTTGTTATTTAAATAAAAATTCAAAGTGAACCTTATAAGAGGTTTATATTTCAAAGAGGATTTGGAAAAATAAAATAATAATATTTAATTATTTATTTTTATTTACGACTACCTCATGAATGAGTAGAGATTATTAACAAGAATTTAATTAAATGGAGTTAATATTTATAACCCTTGAACCTTTAAAATAATAAAAAAATTCCACAATTTTCCTAATAAATTAATAGTATTATGATGTGGTTTAAAGCGTAGATTTTGTGGCGTTACACTTAGTATCAAATTTGTGGGTTCAATGCTTGGACCATGGGCATGTATGGAAACATAAATAATTAACCTAAGTACAACCTACACATAGAAAACAACATTACTTGATTTTGAAAAAAATGTAGAAAATGTAAAAAAAAAAAACCTAGATCATGATGAAATAACTCTCACCTTGGTCCTCAGGAGGCACGAGACTAGAGGATGGGTTCTTGCACGTGGATTTAGATATACCACCCTAATAACATGCAATCATGGCACTATACTACCACATATTTTTGAAACCTTACGGAGGTCAATTTTGTTATATGTGGAGGATTAGTAGGGGATAACCTAGCTGAAATAACAGAAGCCATCGGTAGAGGCTCATGGACATTCATGACATAGTGAGGAGGATAGAGTAGAGAACTCAAATGTTGAGCTAGTTAGACCAGATTCAACACAATAGGGACATGTAGATAGGGTTGAGGGACATAGATAGAGATCTAGGAGCCCTAGACGAGGGATGGCCATGAGGATAGACCTCAAAGTAGAAAGTTGAAAGTGGCGATTACATATCGGAGAGATTTTGAAGCTTCATGTCCATCTCATTTTTCTAGAGATACACGAGGGTTCTAGGTGGAGGTATGGTTTGTTATCTTGAGTAGATGCTTTAAGCTATGTCTGTCCTCTAACAACATGAAGGATCGTGTTGTTATTCATTACTTCGAGAGACATTGTCAGTGTTTCAGTGGAGGATAGAGGAGTATAACTTCCATGTGGACTCGGAGACGTTGACATGGGAGCTCTTGGAGGAATGATTTATGAGATGATACTTGTCTAGATGATTTATTCAATAGAAGATTGATTAGTTTCATGTGTCACGACAAGCAACTATGATAGTGTGGTGAGTATGAGAGTCATTTTTGGACTTTTTTCAGTATGTAGACTATATGCAGGATGAGTAGGTTAAGATTTACAAGTTCATCACAAGCCCTAAAACTTAGATTTGGAAGCGGTAGTGCACATGCATTGTCCATGGAATTTAATAGAGTTCATTGAGAAGGCATAAATTATGGAGGAGAACATGGGGAGGATGCAATAGGCACGAGATAGATTGAGGAGACATATCTAGTAGTTACTAGACAATTGGTCGAAGGGGCAGTCAGCCCTCCTCCTCGTCGAGGAAACAGATCCACACCGTCTTCCTTCAAGCCGCCACATAAGCCACATCAACAACATCATCGTAGGCATGTCAACCTTTAGACCTCCACAAAGATTTGATACTTAGAGGGTATAGAGTATGGGGCCTCCTCCTAGAGAAATTGTCGAGACTTATGCACCACCGAAAGCCCAATCGATGTAGCTCATTCTTATAACGACCACAACATTCCATTGTGGGATCATCGGGTTATACATCAAAGACCACTAGAGCACCATGGGGAGCCACTTCTCATTAGAGAGAGTGTGGTAGTTGTTTCGGATACCAAGTATAGGGACATCATTGGAGAGAGTGTCCGTAGAACCCAAATAACAAGGGTAAGGGAACCATTTCAAAGGTGTCGATAGTGGGTGACATGGCTAGAGCAACAAGATTTATGTAGTGGTCGAGAACCACGAGGTAGAGCACCAGGTACAATGATTGAGACTTCAGGTAGCATCGGTGGTATTTATACCTCTATTTTGTTTGATTCAGACTCATCTAACTACTTTATTTCTCCATCATTAGTAGAGCGATGCGCAGGATGGTGACAGTAGTTAGCTAGGGCCATAGTTAGGATGTTAAGATGGATTTCGAAGCCAAGATCTCAAAGTGGATTCCTCAATCAAGAAGTGTGTAGCTGACCTAACACCCTTCACCACAACATTGGATCTTCACATCCTTTCTTTGTGTTCTTATGGAGTCATTTGTGGTATGGATTGGCTATTTGCACATAGAGTCATAGTAGATTGCTATAAAAATTTATATTTTGTGCAAACTATTTGGGGGTTGAGTCGGTGATAGTTGGGCTTAGGAGGCCATTTTCTATTTCACTACCATATCCCCTATGCAATCAAGCAAAGGTGTGCACATCGGGGATTTCAGCTTTATGATATTACTATCAACAATAGATTAGAACGTGAGTCTAGTGAGCCTTCACTTGATGACCACCCCATTTTATAGGAGTTTTCATATTTTTCCCCGAGTGAAGCTACCTAACATACCTCCCCCATGTGAGATAGATTTCCACATTGATTTGGTTCTGAGAAGATCCTATCTCATGTTCAACATATAGGATGATTACACATGAGATTTTTGAGCTCAACTTCTAGCTGGAAGGAATTAATTAGAAGGTCCTAATCCATCCTAGTGTATCCCCTAGGGTGCATTGGTGAGTTTTGTGAAGAAGAAGGATGGATCCCTGAGACTATGTATTGAGTATGATAAATAAACAAAGTAAGGATAAAGAATCGTTAACCCATTCCATGAATTTCTTACTTGTTTGATCAAATGAAGGGGACACTATGTGTTTTCCAAGATAGATCTTAAGTCTAGTTATCACTTTGGTTGAGGATTGCAAAGGTAGAGAATTATAAGAAAAATTTCCACATGAGATATGGCCACTATGAGTTTACGGTGGGTACCATTTGGTTTCATGAATGCCCTTGTAGTATTCATGAGTTTAATGAATGGGGTATTGAGGAAATTATTTGACCACTTCGTGCTCATATTTCTAGATAACATACTATTATACTCACGCATGCATGAGGAGCATGAGGATTACCTCCGATAGGTTCCGCAGTGTCTTCGATAGCATCAACTTTACGGGAACCTAGAGAAGTGTGTAGTTTTCTAGATAAAGGTTAATTATTTAGGTCACATCATATCTGGGGAAGGTATCGTAGTTGATCCTTCCAAGATTAGAGATATTATTGATTTTCTAGAGCTGAAAAGTTTGACCAAGGTATGGAACTTCATGGGATTGGCGGGGTACTACGAGAGATTTTTTTAGGACTTCTAACGCATTTCCCATCCCATCACTTCCCTTTAGTGGAAAGGGAAGAATTTTATTTGGTTAGACAATGTGAGTAGGACTTCAAGACTTTGTAGGATTTCCTCACTATAGATCCTATTTTAGTAGTATTAGATCCACGAGAGTGACTTATTTGTTTGAACAGATGCTTCGTTGGTTGGGATAGGAGGATTTTTATGCAGGGATGGTCATGTGGTTTCCTTTGAATCCTACAAACTCAAGTATTATGAGCTCAACTATTTGATTCATGACCTTAAGCTTACGAGTGGTCCATGCTTTGGTTTGGTGGTGCCTTTTTCTATTAGGTAGGATGTTCATTCTTAGGATAGATCATTTGAGCCTTCAATACCTCTTTACACAGCCTAATCTTAATGCCCGCCAATGACATTTGATGGAGCTGCTATGTGACTATGATATGGAGATAGAGCATATGAAGGGGAGGAGAATGTGGTTGTAGAAAATTTTAGTCATCAGAGGCATTTGAATATGGCTACTTCAATAGGTATAGACCTCACAAAGACTTTGTAGGATTTCCTCACTATAGATCCTATTTTAGTAGTATTAGATCCACAGAGTGACTTATTTGTTTGAACAGATGCTTCGTTGGTTGGGATAGGAGGATTTTTATGCGGGATGGTCATGTGGTTTCCTTTGAATCCTACAAACTCAAGTATTATGAGCTCAACTATTTGATTCATGACCTTAAGCTTACAAAGAGTGGTCCATGTTTTGGTTTGGTGGTGCCTTTTTCTATTAGGTAGGATGTTCATTCTTAGGATAGATCATTTGAGCTTTCAATACCTCTTTACATGCAAATTTCTAATCTTAATGCCCGCCAATGACATTTGATGGAGCTGTTATGTGACTATGATATGGAGATAGAGCATATGAAGGGGGAGGAGAATGTGGTTGTAGAAAATTTTACTCATCGTAGGCATTTGAATATGGCTACTTGATAGGTATAGACCTACAGAGAAAGATCCCGCAACAAATTCCTCACAAAATCTTTTATCTTTTACCAAGAGAAGAGATCGCATCTCGTAGAGCCCTCAAGGGAAGTTTGAGGGATTGAATTTAGAGCCAAATGGTATTCTTAGATAAAAAGGTAAGATATACATGCCTAAGGCTGGATATTTGAGGAAGGTCACTCTAGCATAAGCACATTGTGCACCTTGTTCAAATATCCAGGGGTGAAGAAGATGCATGCTAGACTCGAGACAAAAAATTTATTCAAAAGGGCTTAGGATTAATATAGCTTGATTTATGTCTCATTTTCTAGAGTGTATAAAGGTTAAGGCCAAGTATCGCATCAAGCTAGCCTTCTATATCCAAATTCTATATCGTAGTGGAAATGGGACACCATTAACATGGATTTCATAAAGAAAGGTAACTATGTTGAGATCTCACCATGATGTCATCATGGTCATGGTGATATATTGAAAAAGGTGGCTCATTTTTCTCTGGTGAAGACCACCTATACAGCATAGTGGAGTGGTGTGATTGTAGTTGGATGAGATAGTCACACTTCACAGATTACATGGAAGATCATCCGTGAATGTGATCGCTTGTGACATGTCACATTTTTGAATACTACGAAATTTTATCTCAAGACAGATATATAAATTTAAGTATAACCTATCACCCTAAAACATATAGTCAACAAAGCGGGTGAACCAATTTTAGAGGACATCGCGTTTGGATGTACGTCATGGATCATCAATTGAGATGGGAAGAGTATTTTTACTTGGTTGAGTTTTCTTACAACAAAATTTTTTGCAGTTCTATCGGCATGGCACCATTTCATGATTTATATGGCGAGAGTGTAGGACTCCTTTCAACCGGGACAAGCTAGAGGATAGGGTGACTCTTGGGTCAGCCATGTTACATGATATGTACCAACAAGTCATGTTGATTAAAAAGAGGTTGTATGAGGCACATAGTAGATAGAAGAAGTATGCAGATAAGAGGAGAGTGGACTGCAGCTTTGATGTTGGCACAAGGGTGTTTCTTATATTCAGACTGCATAAGATCCCTATACATTACAAAAATACTCTAGGCTAGTTCTGACGTTTGTGGGTCCATTTGAGATATTGAGTGGATCACTCTCGTAGCCTACTACTTAGCCTTACCACTCAACTTGTCTCACATCCATGATGTGTTCCATGTTTTTGTTCTTGAGAGATACATACAAGATCCTTCTCATGTATTAGATTATAGCTCATTGCATGAAGTGCAAGAGAAGGTATAGGTTATGGTAGAGAAAATTTGCATTTTAGAGCGCAGGACCCCGGGCATTCAAGGCCATGAGATTGATCACGTGTGCATCTAGTGGGATCAATATGATGCGAAAAAAATACTGGGAGGATGCCAAACCTTTTTATCCAATTTCCCACACTTATTCTAGTGAATTCTAGAAGGAAGTTGATTCTAACGGAAGGGGGATGTACTTCCCTCTCCTCTTCTTTGACATTTATCTTACTATGTGATCTTTCTTACAACGAAATAGAGATATGGACATTGTTATCATCTTTTATGAGTAGAAATTGATAGATTGGCATTATTATATTCTAATTAGCATGTGATAAACAATATACACATTTTAATTATTTTTATGGCTCATATGGTGGATTATATGCATGGAAATATATTTCAATTGATGATGACCTAATGTTATTACATTATATATACTAACACTTTCGAGTCTTGACGTATTGATTTTGTTTGATGATCAAGCTAGTCTTGTGATCTCATTGTTGTTGATGAAATGGTAGAATTGAAATGTTTAGAAAATTGTGAACGATTGATAGCATTGCTTAGCTTTGATGATGATTTAATTATGTGATATGATGATGTTTATTGATGGATGTGCATGTATTTTATTGTTGATGTATTTGATGTGGCCATAAGGCCGAAGAGGTATTGTTTGATGGTTGCATGTTATTATATCACAAAAATAAGAGAAGGATAGGAGACTAATCATATTGGAATATCGATGGTTAGAATGAAGGTAACCTTGGAATCTTTATGTTCAGCTATATTGTTATGTTTTTTTAGGTTATTAGGAGGTTCTCATGGGGAGATGACCTCAAAATGTGACCATGGGGTATGTGTGCTTTTCCATTTCATTTTTTAATTATTTGTGGAGTATATGATTTATTATTGTAGTGTATTTCACTTTATTATTGTAAGTTAATGTGCTCTTATTTAAGTCGATTAACCATGTTACTTAAATGGTTTTGATATGAAAAAGGGGAATTAAATTGGGGTAATTCTCCTTATGATATTTTTTGATTTGATTTGGATGTTTTGCACTCAACCCATCCTCTCAAATCCCGAAATTTTAATTTAGAGCCATTTTTGGAGGATTGTGGGACAAGTTAAGCTTGTCCCACACCTCTTAAATTTACATACCAACTATACCTATGGGGTAAGGGGTCAAAATTAGACCCCATTATGTGATTTGGAATGTAAAAAGGTGAAATTATTGCACTTTCTTACATGATATTTTATTTTGTCCTTAGAGGTATGGAGTGAGAGTTTGTGTGTGGAAGGAATTTTTCATATCCTCACCCACTAATTTATTATCTTTGGTTTTTATGTTTGACTTAGTGATGTGGAGTTGAGGAGAAGTGATGTGGCATCCTACATAGATCCACCTCACCCTCCTCTCTTTTTCTATTTATATAAGTTATTTTTATAATTTGGGAGTTACTTGATTTAGTTATTCACTTGCATTTTGAGAATTTTTTTGAGTTTTCTTGGAGTCCTTAAGTATACCTTTGGATTTGGGCTTGAGCTTGGAAGGAGCTTATAGTTGTGATTGTGGATCAAAGCTTCTTGAAATGGCAAGGTAGGGAACTTCAACCTTGCAATTTTATTTTATTGTATGTGCGTTATATGTAAAATGAATGTTTGTATGTGTATGTTTGGGACTTGGGGTAGTATGGCCTTAAGGATGGTGTAGGAGAAGGAATATGGGGATATTTTGAGGGAGGGATAAGAGTATTGTTTGCATATTTTGGAGGGATTTTGGGTTGGGTGTCCCACCTTTTAAGATAAGAGATTCTTACTTATCTTTGTATGAAATACTTGAGGGAGTGATAAGAGTATGAGGGAGTGATAAGAGTTTGAGGGAGGGATAAGAGTTTGGTTTTGTCTTGTGGATGAAGATTTTTAGAGGCCTTTAAGGTGGAAACTTAATCCATTGGGAGGCATAAGTGATTTTCCCATATTTCTTTGCTCCCTTGGCTTAGAGATTTTAAGCCTTGTTTTGGAAAAGTTGCATTTTATTTATATTGTTGTTTTGTGCTTGTATGTGTGTAAAATATTGTTGGCATGTGTGTTGTAATGTGGAAGCATTTTTGAAAGTTGTCATTGGTTGTATCCATTTTATATTCCTCTATGGTTTGGGTTTGGGGACCAATGAAAAGGATGGATTCTTCTCCTCATTTGAAGATAGTTTGGGAGGATATTGTTTCCTACCCCCCGTTCCTTGTTGTTTTGTTTTAAAGTGAAAGAAAATGGTGGAGCTTAAGTTGAAGCCTTGGACATAGTTTCATTTTGTAAAAGAAAAGAATAAATCCTACTTTTGTAAATTTTTTTCTATGTTTTCTCCACCTAAGTGTAGGGATTTTGTAACTTTAATTTTACAGCTTTCATCTTCCAATAAATGTATTATGTAAAACTGATTTGTAATAATTATTAAAGAATTTCACATGTTTGAAAAGAGGCATGTGAAGTTGCAATTTTTTTGTTATTAAATCTCCTTCAAATTTGTAAATGTATACCAAGAGTGCATTTGATTTATAAATGGAAACTATCCTTATTTGAAATGCATTATGAAAGAATATATGTTTTGGTTGTTATCTATAAAATGACCTTGCCATATTTCATTTACATGCTAAAAAGAAAAGAAGGTTGTCATGTTGAAGTTTCTTAATCTTGTTCATTCCCTTTTAGTACTACTTGAAACAAATTATTATGTCACTATGGTTGTTATATTCCTCTCATTATTGTAACTAGATAGTATAGAAACTTAATTAGTCTTTATCAAACACTAAATGTGTGTGTGTGTGTGTGTGTGTGTGTGTGTGTGTGTGTGTGTGTGTGTGTGTGTGTGTGTGTGTGTGTGTGTGTGTGTGTGTGTGTGTATTTATGTTCAATCCATCTACTCAAAATTAGTTTGTATATAAAACAAGATTTAGGCAACTATCTCACCTAATTAAATATATATAAATTCATAAAATTTCACATATGCACTTATATTTTATTTCAAAATAAATTGGTTAGTGGATTAATTTAATTAAAATAACAACAAATATGATTATAAACACCCCAATGCATTTGTTATACCGGACAAAATTTATATTAAAACCAATATTAATCCAATGGCTCGAGATAGACTTGATCCAAGGGTGGAGATTAAATCCTCCCCTTTTTAAGTTATGGGGTTTTGTGGGATAGAGTGATTTAAATTAATAGTATGGGTATTAAGAAAAATGGTATTTTAGAGGGTTGGTATAGGATTTGACCCCATTTTTATTATAGTTTGACAAATAAATGCATGAATTTGATTTAGGGTTCTAACCGATAATATTGTGCATGAACAATTAGATAATGATACAGAGGAATTAAATTATTTAGAGTTAAAATATATGGTTAGATAACTAAATAATAGATATCGATGTTAAGCGGTTAGGGAAGTAAATTCTAATCAACTTAGGAAATGATTAAATGATGAACTTAAGAAAATTTGAATGGGTAAACCAATATGATTAATCTTGCCATTATTCAAATAAAAATTCAAAGCAAACCTTATTAGGGGTTTATATTTCAAGAAGATTTGGAAAAAAATCTAATAATATTTAATTATTTAATTTTAATTAAGACTACCTCATGAATGAGTTTAGATTATTAATGATAATTTAATTAAATGTAGTTGATATTTATAACCCTTCCAACCTTTAAAAAAATTCCCATAAAATTTTCCCTAATAAATTAATAGTATTTGATATGGTTTAAATCGTCGATTTTGTGGGCGTTACACTTGGTATATGAGCCTTCGATTCAATGCTTGGACCTTGGGTACACATTGAAACACAAACAGTAACCTAGCACAACCTACACTAGAACAAAACATTACTTGATTTTTGAAGAAGAAGAAAATGTTGTAATCCAAAAACAAACCTAAATCATGATAAACTAACTCTCTCCTTGATCTCTACAAGAGGTGCGGACTGACGATCGCTTTATTGCATGTGGATTTGGATCTACCTCCCATAGAGTAGGCACTCACGACTATACCACCATAGAGTTTATAGACCTTACAGGAGGTCAACACTAATATACGTGGAGGATCGGTAGAGGGACGACCTAGCCAACATGACACAAAGCCATCGCTAGAGGCCCGTGCACCTTCACAACATAGTGAGGAGGATAGAAGAAAGAACTCCCATGTGAAGCCAAATAGACTAGATTTATGACAAGGGGGACATGTAGATAGGGCTGAGGGACATAGAGAGAAATCCCTCTGACAAAGGGATGGCATGTGAGGATAAACCCCAGGTAGACATTTGACATTAATGCACCATATTAGAGAGATTTTTAAGCTTTTTCTATCTAATTTTTCTTGAGATATAAGAGATTTTCACAACGAGGCATGGTTAGTTAGCTTGAGCGGATGCTTCAAGATATGTCCGTGCTCCAACAACATGAAGGATCATACTTGCTTTTCATTTATCGAGAGATGGGACCAATGTTTGGTGGAGGACGAGGAGCAGAAATTCCACATAGAATCAAATACGGTGACATGGAAACTCTTCAAAGATAAATTCAGAGATGATACTTGTCCAAAAAAATTATTTAATGAGTATTGATGAGTTTCATTACTTACAACATGCATCTACATGAAAGGGGTTAGTATGAGAGTTAGTTTTTGGAATTTCTTAAGTATGTAGACTACATGTAGGATGTAAAGATCATGATTCACAAGTTCATTAGGGACTTGAACTTAGATTTGGGAGGGTCAATGCACATGTGCTGTGCACATAATTTATTAGAAGTAGCTAAGAAGGTCTACATTGTGGAGGAGAACCCGACGAAGACGCAACAGAACAAGATAGAGTGACGAGCCATATCAAGTAGTTACAGGTTATTCGGTCATGATGGACATGGATCTGCATAGTATTCCTTCTAGCCGCTACATTACTCACATCAAAGATAAGACTCGTCCATGTTTTTAGACCCCCACAAAGATTTGATACTTTGAGGGGACGAAGTATAGGGCCTCCTCCTAGAGGTCTTGTCTAGATTCATGCACCACCTAGAGCTCGGCTTAGGTATAACGCATCCATAGTGGCCACAACCCATGGTGGGATCATTAGGGTCTACATAATAGATCACTAGAGCACCAGGAGGAACCGCTTCTCATTTAAGGGAGCATTGTAGTTGTTATGGATGTAGAGTAGAAGGACCTCAATAGAGAGAGTTTCGCATAATCCTAATAACAATGATAAGGGAACCATTTTAGAGCTGAAAATGGGTGCTAAGGCTAAGAGCCACATGATTTATGTAAAGCAGTTAAAAAATGTAAGCGAGCACTAGGATACAAATATTGAGACTTCTGTAACATTGGTGGTATTTCTACCTCTATTTTGTTTGATTCAGGATCATGTGAATAATTTATTTCTCCATAATTAGTAGAGATGCACACTGGTGGCAGGTTAGGAAAGACTCATAGTTTGGATGTTTATATTTCTACTAGATCGATGCTTTTAGTGGACTCCTTAGCCAAGGAGTGTGTAGTTGACCTAGGACCCTTGACCACAACATTGGATCTTCACATCCTTCTTTTGGGTTCTTGTTATCTCTCGAAAGTGCACCCTATAGAGATGGTTTGTAGTTGTTTTAAGCTTGTAAAAATTGATCTCTCTCTCTCTCTCTCTCTCTCTCTCTCCGAGATACAATAGAAACACCTCATGTCTATGAGTATACATATTTTGAGGTCACCACCGGTATCAAGGCCGATTCCTTATTGATGTATCCTAAACTAATTTCTGGGGTTTAAGGGTAAAATATGACTGTAAAAAATGAATTAAAACTAAGGTGATACACCAAATTTGTATGATGTATTTGACTGAGTACATGCACAATGGATATGGAATGAATTTCGATGCATAGGAAATTTTTTTAAAGATAACTAAAGGTAAACGGTTTGATGTATTGAGGAATAGAATAACAACAATACTTGTTAAGTTACACATACACATTAATATCATGCAAAGATTACTAAATTTGCAACGGGGTAACATGATTAATTAGGGAATTCATCATTCACAAGATTAATGAAAAACATACACAAGATCAGAAATAATTGGAAAGGCGTAAAAATACTTCACATTCAAAGGAAAAAATTGGCAGAAAATTACTTGAATCAAGCTATATCTAAAAATTCCTCCTCTTATGTGCTTTACCAAATCACGCAATATATAGCAAATTTGATTTCCCCCTTCCTAAAAATAGACTAAGGCTTGTACTCACTCATGTATCCTATTTTTATGCTTCATCTATTAATAAATAAAGTAATGAAAATAGAACATGTAATTACAAATAGACATTAATAGCCTTTGATTACATCTCGCTTTTTCTCTATTTTTAAGAAAATAATGGTGAATAATTTTCTAATAATAAGCTTGCTTGTTGGGAAAGTCTCTTTCCTTGTGCATGTGAATTCGTCTTCTTGTCTATTTTGTCCCCTAGTGAAAGCATGCAAAAATTAACTCCCTGTTTGTGAGCAAAATAATTACAACACTTGCAAAATTTACAAAATAATCCATCCACTCATCCACTTGATGGGGACCACCTCCATGTGCACATGCTCAACTTTTCCTCTGCAGTCTGTGGGGCCACCCTTGCACTTGATCACTAATCTCCATTCAGTTTGGCCACCTTTGTGGACTTAGCACATTATTGAGTTTTAGATGTATATGGGGGCACTTTTGTAAAAGACCACCATGTCATATTCAACCACCTTTGATTAAACACGACCATGTAATACTTGTCGGCTTTTGCATTTGGGTAACACTTGATTATAGTTTTATAACCCTTACCTTTTGGGTGATCATTGGTGAACATGATTTAGTCGGCACTTTATATTATTTGAAGTTGGACTATAGTTGATCCTTTTGACATTTCGAAGGCAATGATTTTTTTAATCATGGGGTTGGCCCCCTTTACATGATGACTCACCCCTTCAATAGTTGGTCGGTGACATGGCTAACTCAGGTAGAGTTCACTTTGATATTGGTGATCATTTTGTAATTGTTGATCTTTGTACTTTGAGATCTCAGGTCATCGATCTTGAAACTATAGTTAGGGTTTCACCAGCATTGAATGTTATCGGTGGCATATTACCCAGGTGGTTTGCTTCGAACTTGGGGATCGATCCTTGAGTGTTGATCTATTGTCCTTTGTTTTGCGGTCATTGATCTTTGACCGTGGTTGAGTTTGAACTAACCCAATGCTTGGGCTCAGGTGGTAAAGGGAAGATCAACCCTAATGATCATTTCATTTGGATTTTCAGTATGCGGGCAAAGCCCTAGAATTTTTTTTATGCCATTGTTGTTTTCTCCTTGAGCTCGGCCCTTCTGCATAAATGGTTTCTGAGCTCGGTTGCACTTGTATCTTTTATGACAATGCTCGTTCGAGTTTTTCTCGTGGTTTGAGCTCAATATTTTTTAACCTGTCATCTTGTTTGAAAAATAATGGTAAGTTTTGATCCTGTGTTGCACCAAGTATTTTTCTTTTCAATCTTGACTTTCAAAATACGATAAGGCATTCTTTATTTTTATTGTTCGTGGTTTTGTGGCTTGACCTTGGTCATTTCAAGTTGAAGCTCATTCTGAGCTTGCTCCTCTTTAGCTCTGAATCAAATGATCTCATGAGGGTTTACTCTACTTCAATACTAGTAAGTACATGTTTCTTACTCTGATTTTGATACTCATTAATGGGTTTTACGATTAAATCTAGAAACTGTAATTTCCTAGACATGGGTATTCAGTTTTGTCATCTCCTTGCTTTTCTTGAAATGAGAATAAATCTGAGTGAGATTTTCCATCTGGGTTACTCTATAAATATCTTTATGAGCCTGGGTTTTTGTGCACTTGAATATGGTCATCGTTCATTGAGATCATTTGAGCTCGAATTCTCTTTCTCGTAGTGTGTTAGTGATTCCATAAAATTGTGGAAAACTTTCTGGGTCTGCGTTATCTTTGTACCTTGACTTCTCTAATTTTGAATTGGTGACTATAGTTGTTTGTTGTGACTTGAGTTCTATAGTGTTCTTGAGATTTTATGCATGCAACAAACAAGAAAGTATGTCATGAACATTTCCTTCAAGCCCTCTGTAACTTCTTTGTTTGCTCATTGTAGCCGTGATTATCTGTTTGGAGATTTAGCAATATGCATTCATTCTTGACTGTATGTCACCATTATTTTGATTTCAAAGCTATGTTTCTGAGGAGTTCCCTGAATGACCATTACGTTGTGAACTCACTGTCATTTTCTTATCTTGAAGTTCTAATCTGTATGAATCTCCATCTGGGTGCAACATGGTACTACTCAGAAGGTTACCAAACTCTGATTTTCATGTTTTGAGCATAAAAAATTATGTAGTTCTATATTTCTCAAACCTGAACTGTTGAATATAATTTGTGTGCACATTCCTTCTATACCTCTATTTGGAAAACATTCTTTGCAAGCTGAAAGTTTACTTTCCTTCATGACTTACTTGATCATTGTTGACTCTTATACTACAAAACTGAAACTTTGATTTTCTCGACTGTAATAGGAGCATATTCTCTGATATTTTGTACTTAAGATGTCATTCTTCCTTTGGATCTGAATTTTATGATTACTTGAGGGTTTTCTCTGCTTCAATTTTACCAGTGAAAAATTGTTTTCCTTACCCTGATCTATATTTTTCAATTTAAAGTTCGAGATAGTAAAACCCAGATTTGGGTATCTTTCCCTTGGCATGGGTACTAGAAATTACTTTACTTCATTCAATTCTGCAATCTGTTCTTGATCTTAAGAGGTATTTGTACCTTACATGTGGTTTTCTATAAATTATAAGCAATTATTCATCCATGTAATACCATTCTCAGGCATAAGCCTTGATTCAGATGCTTTGTTGAAATACTAGTAATCTTGTTTCTTTTATTTAGATGCTTTATTTCTTTGATAGTAGTATTTCTGGCATGCTAGAAAATTTGAAATGTTGATTTTCCATGGCAAATCCTGGGAATTTTTTTCAAAATTCTCTCTTCCTTCCTTTTTCAGCTATAGTAGTTGTATTTTTTGATTCAGAATACATAATGTAACACTTTTGTTGAATTTGATTTGTTGTTGGAAACTGAAACATAATAACTATTATCTTGATCATGGCATGCTTTTCTAATTTTCTGTATCACTTACTTGATTTACATAAATCTTTTAAAACATGTATTAGTTAAAAACAACATGATGGAAAGATGTAAATGTCCATTTTACATGGCGAAGCCCTGTCAAAATTTTCCTTAATCCTCTTTCTCATTTTGTTTCAGTTGTAATCCTTTCTTTCTAGTTAACTTCAGCTTCTTGAAATTTGATTCTTCTTCTTTAGTTGCAATCCGAAACACATACTTCTATTTGTCAGTCTCTCTTTTGTACTGTAACTTCTTCTATTTGTATGACAATTACTGAAACTTGAGTTGTATTCTTCCTTCATTCCAACATGTACTTAATGACTTAATTACTTTATGCCATAGGATAGAATTCATTGAAATCTACAATATTTTTTGAAAGAATTTATTTACATTTTCTTGGCTGCAACCTATACCTGCACACTTAAGAAAACAATTAGAAAATATTTAGGATTTTTTGCCTCTCTTATGTCCATGGTTTTTCTTTTCTTCTCCCTCCTTCTTTCTGAGTGAGTAAAACATGTATGTAGTTTGATCTTCAAGTAAACTATATCTCTTGTTTTTAAGAGATTCATATGCATGAATTAGGATAGTAAAGGAATATGGATTGATCCTTGAGCTCGTAACTGATAGTTTTCTCTTCTCTTCTTTTCAGGCACAATGATTTCAGCAACAAAGATGAAGAAGGAACAGAGATGGAAATGGAGATGTCTTAACTAAAGAAAAATCCCCAAGGAAATGATGGGTTCACTCATACTCCTTTATTTTCTCTTTCATGCATGTGTACCTCTTATTTTAGTAGTTGTACTTTACTTTTCAATTACATCCCACGGCTTGTGTGGGAGCATTTGAAATTCCTTATGAATAAAACATTGAATTTATAAATTGAGTTGAGTTTTTCTTTCCTCCGAATTTTGACTTTCTGTATGAATTGTATAATGAACTTAACAACTCAGAGTAATATAATTGAATGTCTTAATCATGAAGGAAAGAACATTAAAGAATATCTATAACATCCAGTAATGAACTCTGATTTCTACAATCTGCATTTATGTTTGTTGTTCCAAAACTTAGCATTTCATCTATTCTAAAATTAGATGTCTTCATCAAGTTAACACGGATGTTCTTTGGGGCTTTTTGTTCTTTTCTTGAAGATAGACATGAAATTGTAGACTATGTGATCTGCACAGTACATTTTGTAACAACAAACATAGATGCATTTCATGTAATTGTTAATTAATTAAGCAATAATAATATATCTAAAAGAAACTCCCTAGCTTAGGTAAATTTCATGGCAGCATTAGGGATATCATGATAAACTAGAATTACTAATGGGATGCCATTAGTAAAGGTCACAAAATTCCTAGGTGGTTGGATAGCCATTGGAAAAAATGGGATATTAATAGAGAAATTGATACATGGTGAAGGAATATTTGGAGGAGGGTTATCAAAACTAGGTCTATTATAAGGTAAAGTATTACCAAATCCTCTCCTTCTAGCGAGAATTCAAAGGTAAAGAAACAAACTCGAGAGGAATTCATCTTACTGATGATCTTGTAGTCACTTTAGGCATGGAACATGCTTTCTATACTAGTCTCAAATCAGCTTTATGGAGTCGCCAATTTTTTTAAATCTTTAGAATAAATTGCTGCAACTTGCTCCCAAAGTAACTTTTGATCTGCTATAAATATGCTATAGATAGTCATAACTTGCATGTAGATTTGATTCATTATCCCACCGAGCATGCCAAAAACTGTTTCTCTCGAAAGTGCACCTGTAGAGAGATGGTTGCAGTGTTCTAAGCTTGAAAAAATTGATTTCTCTCTCTCTCTCTCTCTCAAATATACAATGGAAATACCTCGGGTCTTTGGGTATATCTATTATGAGGTGAGTCTCGGTATCCTAAACTGATTTATTAGGAATGGGAAGTTCCTCTCCATTTAGCCTTGAAAGATGAAAATCATTGTGTTATTTACAAGCTGAAATCATGTAAGGACCACTCCATATTGTATCACACTTTGTGTGTCTTCCAGCTTTATTTATCAACATCCTACTTTAACACAATATATCCATCATTGAAGACTCGAATATGGATTTCTTATCAAAAGTTTTCTTCATCTCTGTTTCCTATTCTTTTCCATGTTCACATGAGCTTGATCTCTTAGCTCTTGTAACTCCATTAATTATGCATAACAAACCCGTAATGGTTCATTCTCAAGTAGCTCTATTTGGTGCAGCAATTCTAATGTGGGTAACTCATTGAAATAGAAATTCTTGCTTATTTTTTGTAAAGAAGCTTGTATGGTGAATTTCAACCGATCTTTTAGGAGTCACTCTATCAGCCCAAAGTGCTGAATTCAACATTAGATGCCAAGCTCTTTGATTATCCTTAAGTGTCCTTTTGATGATCCTTAAAATATTCTTGTTAGTACTTTAAGGTAAGATGCTACCTTGTGGGTAATAATTAGATGAATAACTTAGATAAATTCCATGGTTGACAACCCAATCAGTTACCTTTGCACTAAGAAATGCGAAAGCATTATCTGATATGATAGTTGCTAGAACACGAAATCTACAAACTATACCTTCATAAAAGGATAGTATTGAGGTTACGTTATCATCTTTCAAGGCTATTGCTTCAGTCCATTGTGTAAAATAATCTGTAGTATTCAAAATCCACTTATGTCCTTGTGAAGAAGCTAGGTTTATCATGCAAATAAAGTCAAGACCCCACTTACATAAAAGGTGATCAATTGAAATAGGTCAGTAGAGGCAAGTGAACCTAAGCATTCTTTCCTAATAAAGAAAGAACATTTCTAACACTTTCCAATCCATTCAAAATAGTTCTTGAATATGATGGACCAATACTAACTAGCTTTCATAATTTTTAAGGTGTGGCACTTTCTAAAAATGACCTCCTGCGCAGTCCTTCATGGAATTATGATAATATTGTCTATATTTTATCATAGTCAACACATCGCATAAAGATTCCATTTATATCTCTTTTGAACAACACACTATCAATAAAGATATAAGGTACACCTTGTAATCTGAAATACCTTCATTTATTTTTTTCCATACCTTTCGGATAGTTTCATGCTTTAAATAGTTAACTAAATCAGTCATCCATCTTGATTCATGGACTTCTTGAGCAAGTTCAAGTTGTTGATTTTCTGGTTGAACAATGTTTTTTATTGCTGATACATAATTTTAGCATGTTGTTGGAATCATCCGGTTCTCGCAACTTGCTATTTTTCCATATCCACAATTAGGTACTCACATAAACCTTCACCTTAAATTGTCTTAACAACCCATATATCAACATCATATTCCATAAGTTTCGTTATCCATCCTGCCATTTTCTCATTCAATTCTCTATTTAACAAGAAAGCCTTCACACTTGGATGAGAAAAGAGAACATGAATTTTATTGTTTGAAAGCATGTACTTGAAATTATTTAGCCTTCTGACTACTGAAAGTACTTGTTTTTCAATAAATGTGTACCTTATTACATAATCATGCAAGATTTGTCCAAAGAAAGAAATAGGCTACTCAATATTTTCATCATTAACCTGAGTTAATATAGCTGAGATTGTTTCAGCTCCTGTAAGTGCATACATTATAAAATATTTATCAAAATTTTTATTTGCAATATTAGGATCCTGAGAGATGGTTGTTTTGATTGCTTCAAACCCTTCTCTCCCTTAAGCTGTCCACGAGAATTTTTCCCTTTGTTTAACATCGTTGTTAATGGTTTAACCAATGCTCTAAAATATGGAACAAATCTTCTCGACAAAGTTGATTTTTCCAATAAAAATCTACAATGCCTTCTTATGATGAGGCAATGATATACGTGATATGGCTTCGATTCTAAAAGGATCAATTTATAATCCTTGCTTAGAAACAATATGACCAAGTAGTTTACCTTGATGTACTTGAAAATATAGACTTTTTGGGATTCAAAGATATTTCAAACTACCTACATAAATAAAAATCTGCCTTAGATGTATTAGTAATTCATCGAGAATATTTTGAAAATATACTAACATCATCTAAATAAACAACGATGCATTTATTTAACAAGCTGCAAAATCCATTTCCATTGCACATTGAAACATTGTACCGGCATTTCAAAGGCCAAAAGACAATATTTTGTAAGCATAAGTACCCCACTTGGTGGTAAATGTTGTTTTGTACCTTTCTTCTTCTTGAATTAGAATTTGATTGTATTCACTATAACCATCTAGAAGAGATAGTCTATTTGAACCAGAAACTCTTCTTAAAATTTGATCCATATTTGGAAGTGGGTAATGATATTTTAATGAAGATTTATTAAGATATCTAAAATCCACACATCATCTGATTTCTCCATTCTTCTTCCTAACAGAACGAGATTTGCTACCTTACTTGAATGCTTAACTGGAAACATAAAACCTGATTCAATCAACTTAGATAATTTTTTCCTCATTAGAGGCTATATTTTAGGATTCACATGCCTCTGTTTTTGCCTAACTGATTTAGAATTTGGCTGTGATTCAATATTATGTTATGCTAAATCGGGATCAAATCCTTTCAAGTCTTGGTATCTCCAAGTGATTTTTTTAAAAAATTCTTTGCAAAGATCAATAAATGAATGCTTTTAAGATGAGGAACATACCTTTCAAGAAACAATTTTTTCCCTTCATCAACTGAGATATCCTCATAGTTATCAGCATGTGTTGATATCTTAGTTTTGTATTTTCTTAATTGATCACCAGTGCTGAAGATGTATTCTAATGTGACAAGACCTCAAGGCAGCTTATTTGTGTTTAGTTCAGCAATTTGGTCACCATAAAAGTGTTGTAATTTCCCCTGATTTATTGTAGAAAATCCAACTTCTTGCTGCAAAGTTCTATAAATTTGATCATCATTTTCAAAAACCTTCCAGTTCAAATCATTATCAGGTATTGAATGCCTGACAATTAGCTTAATATGAGGCTAAATTTTTTGGTTCTCTATCTGTTTCAACACTTCAAAATTAACACCAATTGCTACAAATCTATTTGCATGCTTATTTTCTTCTCTACCAATAGACTGAATATTATTAGCCTCAAAATATTCCATTAAGTTTGAAAATCTATATCCGTAGGACTTCATTAATGGATTCTTACAAACATTAAAATTTCTTACTTGATTGATAACTAGATAATCACCAAAATCAGTATCGTGCTTGATACCTCTTTCTCGGCCCAAAGTAAGCCATGAATTAATGCTTCGTATTCAGCTATGTTACAAGTGTATGAAAATTGGAGGCTCAAAGCTAAGAAATACCTTTCATTTTTTGGGGAAGTAAGTATCAAACCCACTCCCTGTCCTTTCTTGTTCTTAGCTCCATCAAAATGAAGCTTCAAATCCCTTCTGCTGAATTTTCTATTTTGGACAGCAAGGGAAGTGGTGTGTTTTCTTCATGCAAACAATACACACTAAACAAATGTTCTTAAACCTCATTAAAAGGATCATGAGCATGTTCTTTAACTTTCTTTTCATCTATAAACATGTTAGAAACACCATCGAATGTTGAAACATGAGCTACATCATCAAAATCAGACTAGTCTAAGGCTGCATAATTAGCTACTGCATTGGAAGAGTGAGGCTCAATGTGAAATATAGCCAATGGTTTTGAATTGATAGTAACCTTGGTGCCATAACATGTAGTGAAAAATAAAAAGGACCAATCTGAAGAGAGATAACCTCCTATCTTTGTTGTGAAATCTCTAGATAAGCATAATGCAAAGTAAGGAGGTAAATCTACAACAGTGACATCTTGCAAAATAGAAACATTTGGGAAAGCATGCAATGTTACCTCTAAATTTTTGATTACACCAACTATATTAGTTACAATTCCATCAAGTTGTAAGACACTCTTTTACGTAGAGGCTCATCTGCGTAGACCCAATTTTTCTGTAATTACTTTTTGCATAACTATGCTACTTGCACCACTGTGCACCATGAAATTATGAACAAGATGTTCCCCAATAATTAGTGATAAATAAAATGGTGGTGGCTTCTTGATGTCATGAGAATTTAAAAATTATGAACCATCCACTTAAATTATTTGATGCGGTCTCATTCGAATGTTCCAAAGACCATGTCTACTTTTTGAACTTCCTTTTCTGTTGTTTTAGAAGAAATCTGTAGCTTAGCTAGTTCATGAGAAAGTAAATATTGTTGTCCTGGAATACTTAGAGCATCCCACATTGCAATGTGAACATTATGATTTCTCATTACAATAATAATGTCAAAAGAAGAAGAAAGATTTTAAAAGCAGATTCAACTGTTTTAGCATAGGCCTTAGAAAAAATTGATTCTGCTTCAGCTGCCTTTGATATCGAGGTATAAATAATCTTTTTGGGTCGACTATAGTTTTTTTTGTTGTTCTTTATCAGCTGAAACACTTGCTATTTTTTGAGGAACAATGGGACCGTTAGCTAGTTTTGGGGTTGTAGATGTTGTCTTATCAGTGACAAGCAGGGTAGAAACAGGCCTATTTTGTTGTTTTTGACTTTCAACAACTTTTCCGTGAACCCTAGTAGTGACTACAATGAAATCATCCTCATCGAAACTAACTAAATTTTTTTCTAATACTTTTGAACTTGAGTATCTTGTTGCCCACTCTCCATTTGAGGCATGAATAATGTATAAGATTGAGGTTGTGTAACAAGGCGTATGTTCAGAAAAGCATTTGGGAAATTTATAGTTGAATGAGGTTGATTACAAGGTTTGCACCACTCTTTTGTATCCATCTTAACTAGGACTAAATAATTAGATGAACTAGGAGCGTTTAGATCAAATTGCCTTTGCTGATAAGGCTTCCTAAGATTTTGATTATGTTGGTAAGGCTTTCTATTTTGTTGGTTTTGTTGATAAGGAGCCTGATAGGGTCTACTAGGTAATGCAAGTTTGTTTTCAATTGAAGTCATATTATTCCCCATAGTCTGCAAAGCTTAAAATACATCATCTGATGGTTCTCCAAAAATAGGTTCTATAATTGTAATAGGTTGTGGGATAGGGGCTAAATACGCAAAAAATGACATTAAAGGTCTTAGTGCTAATTTTCGGCTTGAATAAGGTTGTTTTTCAGCTTTTATAACAATATCATAAGCATATGGAAGAGTATCACCTCCCATAGATTGAATCATAGTTGAAATATCACTATTTAATGCTCTAATATAATAAAGGAAAGCATGATCAGCTTGAGGCTTAGCACTTGTTGGGATGTTTTCCCAAGTTCTAGAAAAACGGATGTTGAAAATGGAAATGTATTCATAAGGATCTCTTTTAATAGTAGACAATTGTTCTTTGAGGTAAAAATGATCTGAATTATCTTGGAACTGTTTCAGCAATTTTTCACCTAAATGATCCCAAGTTCTTATGCTTCCAATCGCTAGATTTCTATACCATTACAAGGCCTATCCTTTAAAAGATGCAAAGAAAAGTCTCAAAGTTACATTTTCATGAGTGATAATATGGACTGCACATAAAGGCTGCAACATTTTATGATATGCTCTAAAGGTGTAATATGATTTTCACCACTGAATGATGGAAAAAATTTCATGGCAGCATTAGGGATATCATGATAAACTAGAATTACTAATGGGATGCCATTAGTAAAGGTCACAAAATTCCTAGGTGGTTGGATAGCCATTGGAAAAAATGGGATATTAATAGAGAAATTGATACATGGTGAAGGAATATTTGGAGGAGGGTTATCAAAACTAGGTCTATTATAAGGTAAAGTATTACCAAATCCTCTCCTTCTAGCAGAATTCAAAGGTAAAGAAACAAACTCGAGAGGAATTCATCTTACTGATGATCTTGTAGTCACTTTAGGCATGGAACATGCTGCTATACTAGTCTGAAATCAGCTTTATGGAGTCGCCAATTTTTTTTTTTAAATCTTTAGAATAAATTGCTGCAACTTGCTCCAGAAAGTAACTTTTGATCTTCTATAAATATGCTATAGATAGTCATAACTTGCATGTAGATTTGATTCATTATCCCACCGAGCATGCCAAAACTGTTTCTCTCGAAAGTGCACCACTGTAGAGAGATGGTTGCAGTGTTCTAAGCTTGAAAAAATTGATTTCTCTCTCTCTCTCTCAAATATACAATGGAAATACCTCGGGTCTTTGGGTATACTATTATGAGGTGAGTCTCGGTATCCTAAACTCGATTTATTAGGAATGGGAAGTTCCTCTCCATTTAGCCTTGAAAGATGAAAATCATTGTGTTATTTACAAGCTGAAATCATGTAAGGACCACTCCATATTGTATCACACTTTGTGTGTCTTCACGCTTTATACGATCAACATTCTACTTTAACACAATATATCCGTCATTGAAGACTACTGAATATGGATTTCTTATCAAAAGTATTCTTCATCTGTTTCTTATTCTTTTCCATGTTCACATGAGCTTGATCTCTTAGCTCTTGTAACTCCATTAATTATGCATAACAAACCTGTAATGGTTCATTCTCAAGTAGCTCTATTTGGTGCAGCAATTCTAATGTGGGTAACTCAACTCAAATAGAAATTCTTGCTTATTTTTGTAAAGAAGCTTGTATGGTGAATTTCAACTGATCTTTTAGGAGTCACTCTATCAGCCCAAAGTGCTGAATTCAACATTAGATGCCAAGCTCTTTGATTATCCTTGAGTGTTCTTCTGATGATCCTTAAAATATTCTTGTTAGTACTTTCAGCTAAGTTGTTACCTTGTGGGTAATAATTAGATGAAGAACTTAGATAAATTCCATGGTTGACAACCCAATCTGTTACCTTTGCACCAAGAAATGCTAAAGCATTATCTAATATGATAGTTGTTCTAGAACACCAAATCTACAAACTATACCTTCATAAAAGGATAGTATTGAGGTTTCGTTAGCATCTTTCAAGGCTATTGCTTCAGTCCATCGTGTAAAATAATCTGTAGTAGTCAAAATCCACTTATGTCCTTGTGAAGAAGCTGGTTTATCATGCCAATAAAGTCAAGACCCCACTACATAAAAGGTTGATCAACTGAAATAGGTAGAGGCGGTGAACTAAGCATTCTTTCCCAAAAAAGAAAGAACATTTCTTACACTTTCTGATCCATTCAAAATAGTCCTTGAATATGTTGGGCCAATAGTAACTAGCTTTCATAATTTTTAAGGCTTTTGGTACTTGCTGAAAAATGACCTCCTGCAGGTCCTTCATGGAATTCTGATAATATTTTCTAATTTTATCATAGTCAACACATCGCAGAAAGATTCCATTTATATCTCTTTTGAACAACACACTATCAATAAAGATATAAGGTACAACTTGTAATCTGAAATACCTTCATTTATTTTTTTCCATACCTTTCGGATAGGTGCCATGCTATAAATAGTTAACTAAATCAGTCATCCATCTTGATTCCTGGACTTCTTGAGCAAGTTCAGGTTGTTGATTTTCTGGTTGAACCATGATTTTTGATTGCTGATACATAATTTCAGCATGTTGTTTTGAATCATCTGGTTCTACATTTGTTGTTTTTCCATATCAACAATTAGGTGCTCACATAAACCTTTTCCTCAAATTGTCTTAGCAACCCAGATATCAACATCATATTCCATAACTTTCGTTATCCATCCTGCTCTTTTCTCATTCAATTCTTTATTTAACAAGAAAGCCTTCACACTTGGATGAGAAACAAGAACATGAATTTTATTGTTTGAAAGCATGTACTTGAAATTATTTAGCCCTCTGACTACTTGAAAGTACTTGTTTTTCAAGAAATGTGTACCTTATTTCATAATCATGCAAGATTTGTCCAAAGAAAGCAATAGGCTGTTCAATATTTTCATCATTAACCTGAGTTAATATAGCTGAGATTGTTTCAGCTCTGTAAGTGCATACATTGTAAAATATTTATCAAAATTTGGATTTGCAAGAGTAGGAGCCTGAGAGATGGTTGTTTTGATTGCTTCAAACCCTTCTCTCCCTTCACTGGTCCAAGAGAAAGTTTTCCCTTTCTTTAACATAGTTGTTAATGGTTTAACCAATGCTGTAAAATATGGAACAAATCTTCTAACAAAGTTGATTTTTCCAAGAAAAATCTATAATGCCTTCTTATGATGAGGCAATGATAGTTGTGATATGGCTTCGATTCTAAAAGGATCAATTGCTAATCCTTGCTTAGAAACAATATGACCAAGTAGTTTACCTTGATGTACTGAAAAGATAGACTTTTTGGGATTCAAAGATATTCCAAACTACCTACATAACTAAAAATTTTTCCTTAGATGCATTAGATGTTCATCAAATATTTTTGAAAATATAGTAACATCATCTAAATAAACAAGGATGCATTTATTTAACAAGCTATGAAAATCCATGTCCATTGCATGTTGAAACATTGCACCAACATTTGAAAGGCCAAAAGACATTATTTTGTAAGCATAAGTACCCCACTTGGTGGTAAAAGTTGTTTTGTACCTATCTTCTTCTCAAACTAGAATTTGATTGTATCCACTATAACCATCTAGAAGAGATAGTCTATCTGAACCAGAAACTGTTCTTAAAATTTGATCCATATTTGGAAGTGGGTAATGATATTTTAATGAAGCTTTATTAAGATATCTGAAATCCACACATAATCTGATTTCTCCATTCTTCTTCCTAACAGAACAAGATTTTCTACCCAACTTGAATGCTTAACTGGAAAGATAATACCTGATTCAATCAACTTAGATAATTCTTTCCTCATTAGAGGCTCTATTTTAGGATTCACATGCCTCTATTTTTACCTAACTGGTTTAGAATTTGGCTGTAATTCAATAGTATGTTGTGCTAAAATGGGATCAAATCCTTTCAAGTCTTGGTATCTCCAAGTGAAAACATCTTTAAATTCTTTGCAAAGATCAATAAATGAATGCTTTTCAGCTGAGGAACATACCTTTCCAAGAAACAAATTTTTTCCTTCATCAACTGAGATCTCCTCATAGTTATCAGCATGTGTTGATATCTTAGTTTTGTCTTTTCTTAACTGATCATCAGTGTTGAAGATGTCTTCTAATGTGACAAGACCTCAAGGTAGCTTATTTGTCTTTAGTTGAACAATCTGGTCACCATATAAGTGTTGTAATTTATCTTGATTTATTGTAGAAAATCAGCTTCTTGTTGCAAAAACCTATAAATTTGATCATCATTTTCAAAAACCTTCCAATTCAAATCATTATCAGGTATTGAAGGCCTGACAATTAGCTTAATATGAGGCTAAATTTTTTTGTTCTCTATCTGTTCCAACACTTCAAAACTAGCACCAATTGCTGCAAGTCTATCTGCATGCTTATTTTCTATTCTAGGAATAGATTGATATTAATAGCTTTGAAATATTCCATTAAGTTTGAAACTCTATGTCTTTGTAAGACTTCATTAATGGATTCTTACAAACATTAAAATTTCTTACTTGATTGATAACTAGCTTAGAATCACCAAAAAATTGTAACTTGTTGATACCTCTTTTCTGCCCAAAGTAAGCCATGAATTAATGCTTCGTATTCAGCTACATTACAAGTGCATGAAAATTGGAGACTCAAAGCTAAGAAATACCTTTCATTTTTTGGGAAGTAAGCATCAAACCTACTCCTTGTCCTTTCTTGTTCTTAGCTCCATCAAAATGAAGCTTCCAAATCCCTTCTGCTGAATTTTCTATTTTGGACAACAAGGGAAGTGGTGTGTTTTCTTCATGCAAACAATACACACCAAACAAATGTTCTTCAACCTCCTTAAAGGATCATGAGCATGTTCTTCTTGTCTTTTCATCCATAAACATGTTAGAAACACCATCTAATGTTGAAACATGAGCTATATCATCAAAATCAGACTAGTCTAAGGCTACATAATTAGCTACTGCATTGAAGAGTGAGGCTCAATGTGAAATCTAGCCAATGGTTCTGAATTGATAGTAACCTTGGTGCCATAACATGTAGTGAAAAATAAAAAGGACCAATCTGAAGAGAGATAACCTCCTATCTTTTTGTGAAATCTCTAGATAAGCATAATGCAAAGTAAGGAGGTAAATCTACAACAATAACATCTTGCAGAATAGAAACATTTGGGAAAGCATGCAATGTTACCTCTAAATTTTGATTACACCAACTATATTAGTTGCAGTTCCATCAAGTTGTAAGACACTCTTTTTTGTAGGCTCATACTACAAACCCAATTTTTCTAGTAATTACTTTTGGCATAACTATGCTTTGCTTGCACCACTGTCCACCATGCAATTATGAACAAGATGTTCTCCAATAATCAGTGATAAATAAAATGGTGGTGGCTTCTTGATGTCATGAGAATTTAAAACTTTCTGAACCATCCATTTAACTTCTTTGATGTGGTCTTGTTCCATGTTCCAAGGACCATGTCTACTTTTTGAACTTCCTTTTATGTTGTTTTAGAAGAAATCTTGTAGCTTAGCTAGTTCATGAGAAAGTAAATCTTGTTGTCTGGAATACTTAGAGCATCCCACATTGAGATGTTAACATTATGATTTTTCATTACATCAACAATGTTAAAAGAAGCAACAGTTTTAGAGATAGATTCTACTGTTTTAGCATAGGCTTTAGCGAAAAATGATTCTTGCTTCACTGCCTTTGATATATGAGGTATAAACAATCTTCTTGGATCAGGTTGTAATTGTTTTTTTTGCTGTTCTTTATAGCTGAAACACTTGCTATTTTTTTAGGAACAACAAGATTGTTAGCTGGTTTTGGGGTTGTAGATGTTGTCTTATCAGTGATAATGGGTAGAACAAGCCTATTTTGTTGTTTTTAACTTTCAACAGCTTTTCCTGAGCCCTAGTAGTGATTGCAATGAAATCATCCTCATTGAAACTAACTAAATTTTGTTCAAGTGCTTTCTGAACTTGAGTATCTTGTTGCCCACTCTCCATTTGAGGCATGAATAATGTCTCAGATTGAGGTTGTGCAACAAGACTTATGTTTAGAAAAGCATTTGGGAAATTTGTAGTTGAATGAGGTTGATTACAAGGTTGACACCACTCTTCTATGTAGCCATATTAACTGGACTAAAGCATTAGATGAACTAGGAGCCTTTGGGTCAAATTGCCTTTGCTGATAAGGCTTGCCTATAATTTTGATTATGTTGGTAAGGCTGCCTATTTTGTTGGTTTTGTTGATAAGGAGCCTGATAAGGTCTATTAGGTAATGCAAGTCTATTTTCAATTGAAGTCATCTTATTCCCCATAGTCTGTAAAGCTTTAAATACATCATCTGATGGGGTTGCAACAATAGGTTCTATAATTGTAATAGGTTGTGGGATAGGGCTAAATCTGCCAAAAAAGGCATTGAAGGCCTTGGTGCTAATTTTCCAACTTGAATAAGGCTGTTTTTCAACTTTTATAGCAATATCATAAGCATCTGGAAGAGTATCACCTCCCATAGATTGAATCATAGTTGAAATATCACTATTTAATGCTCTAAGATAATAAAGGAAAGCATGATCAGCTTGAGGCTTAACACTTGTTGGGATTCTTTCCCAAGTTCTAGAAAAACAAATGTTGAAACTAGACATGTATTCATGAGGAGCTCTTTTAATGGTAGATAATTGTTCTATAAGAGATAAATGATCTGAATTATCTTGAAATTGTTTCAGAATTTTCACCTAAATCATCCCAAGTTCTTATGCTTCCAATCTCTAGATTTCTATACCATTACAAGGCTTGTCCTTTAAAAGATGTAGCTAAAAGTCTCAAAGCTACATCTTCATGAGTGATATTATGGACTGCACATAAGGCTGCAACATCTTATGTGTGCTCTAGGTGTAACCTGATTTTCACCAGTGAATGATGGAAAACTTTTCATGGCAGCATTAGGGATATCATGATAAACTAGAATTACTAATGGGATGCCATTAGTAAAGGTCACAAAATTCCTAGGTGGTTGATAGCCATTGGAAAAAATGGGATATTAATAGAGAAATTGATACGTGGTGAAGGAATATTAGGAGGAGGGTTATCAAAACCAGGTCTATTATAAGGTAAAGTATTACCAACTCTTCTCCTTCTTATAGAATTCAAAGGTAAAGAAACAAACTCAAGAGGAATTCCTCTTACCGATGATCTTGTAGTCACTTTAGGCATGGAACATGCTACAATACTAGTCTGAAATCAGCTTTACGGAGTCGCCAAAAAATCTTTAAATCTTTAGAATAAATTGTTGCAACTTGCTGTCCCAAAAGTAACTTTTGATCCAAAAGTAACTGTTTGATCTGCTATAAATATGCTTATGTAATAGATAATGATGGAAACTTGCATGTAGATTTGATTCATTATCCCACCGAGCATGCCAAAAATTATTATCTCTCGAAAGTGCACCTGTAGAGAGATGGTATGCAGTGTTCTAAGCTTGAAAAAAATTGATCTCTCTTTCGTAGATATACAATGGAAACACCTCAGGTCTGTGGGTATACCTATTTTGAGGTGAGTCTCTGGTATCAAGGCCGGTTCCTTATTGATGTATCCTAAACTAATTTTGGGGTTTGAGGGTAAAAGATGACTATAAAAATGAATTAAAACTAAGGTGATACACCAAATTTGTATGAGGTCTTTGACTAAGTACATGCACAATTGATATGGAAAGAATTCTTGATGCACAAACCAACAATTTTCTACAGAATATTAAGGGTAAACACTTTGATGTATTGAGGGATAAAATCACAACAATATTGCTAAGTTACACATACACATTAATATCATGTAAAATTATTGAATTTGCAATAGGGTAAGATGATTAATCAAGGAATTCACATTCACAAGATTAATGGAAAACATACACAAGACTCAAAATAATTGGAAAGGCAGAAAATACTTCACATTCAAAGGGAAAAACTGGCAAAAAATTGCTTTAGCACTCCTATGTATCTAAAAAGTCCTCCCTTGTGCTTTGCCAAAGCACACAATATATAGCAAAATTGATTTCCCCCCTTCCTAAAAATAGACTAAGGCTTGTACTCGCCCATGCATCCTATTTTTATCCTTCATCTATTAATAAATAAAGGAATAAAAATAGAACATGCAATTACAAATAGGCATTAATAGCCTTTGATTACATCTCAAGTCAAACTGAAGTTGACTGTTCTATTTTTAAGAAAAGAATGGTGAATAATTTTCTAATAATAAGCTTGCTTGTTGGGAAAGTCTCTTTCCTTGTGCATGTGAATTTGTCTTCTTGTCTATTTTGTCCCCTAGTGAAAGCATGCAAAAATTAACTCCTGTTTGTGAGAAAAATAATTACAACACTTGCAAAATTTGTAAAATAATCCATCCACTCATCCACTTGATGGGGACCAATCCATGTGCACATGTTCAAATTTTCCTCTGCACATGGATGATCAATAATCATCTCCACCTTCACTTGATCACTAATTCCATTCATTTTTTGGCCACCTTTGTGGACTTAGCACATTATTGAGTTTTAGATGTATATGGGGGCACTTTTGTAAAAAACACGTGTCATATTCAGCCACCTTTGATTAAACATGACCATGTAATACTTGTCGGCTTTTGCACATTTGGGTAACACTTGATTATAGTTTTATAACCCTTACCTTTTGGGTGATCATCGGTGAACATGATTCGATCGGCACTTTATATTATTTGAAGTTGGACTATAGTTGATCTTTTGACATTTCAAAGGAAATGATTTTTTTTAATCATGGGGCTGGCCCCCTTTGCATGATGACTCACCCCTTCAATAGTTGGTTTTTACATGGCTAACTCAGGTAGAGTTCACTTTGATATTGGTGATCATTTTGTAATTGTTGATCTCTCTATTCATTTTGATCTCAGGCCGATCGATCTTGAAACTATAGTTAGGGTTTCACCAGCATTGAATGTTGTCGGTGGCATATTACCAGTGGTTTGCTTTGAACTTGGGGATCGATCCTTGAGCATTGATCTATTGTCCTTTTGTTTTGTGGTCATTGATCTTTGACTGTGGTTGAGTTCAAACTAAACTAATGCTGACCAATGTCCATTTGATTTAATAAAGGTGAATACTTTGACCTTGATGATCATTTCATTTGGATTTTTTCCTCATGTATGTGGGCAAAGCCATGTTCAAAATTTTTTTACACTTAAACATTTTTTTCTTTTCTCCTCAATTCTGGAAGTTTTCTTGGATAAATGGTTTCTAGCTTTCAATAAATGAGTTGTGTCCTTTCTTGTATCTTCTTCTGGCTGGACTCGAGCTCAGATGTTGGGATTTTATCCTTTTCAAAAATTTTTAGTTCAGGATTTAAGTGTAAATTTTTGAGCTCATCTCATGTTTGTTTGAAAAAGAATGGTAAGTTTTGATCTCCTAGGTGCCACCATTACTTTTTCTTTGCCATCTTGAATTTCAAAAATATTGATAATCCATTCTTTATTTGCTTTTTTGTGGTTTCGTGGCTCGACCTTGGTCATTTGGGTTGAAGTTTTTTATGAGCTTGCTCCTTTTTTATCCTTTTGTCAAATGATCTCGCAGGTTTACTCTACTTCAATACTAGTAAGTACATGTTTCTTACTCTAATTTTGATACTCATTAATGGGTTTTACGATTAAATTTTCAAAAAGTAATTTCCTAGAACATTTATTTAGTTTTTTATCTCCTTGCTTTTCTTAAAACAGAATAAATTTGAGTGATTATTTTCCATCTAATGTTTACTCTGTAAATATATTTATGGGCACTGGGTTTTGTGCACTTGAATTTCTTCGTTTCATTGAGATCATTCGAATGATATTAATTCTATTCTTGCTTTTAGTGTGTTAGTCATTCCTTTCTGTGGAAAACTTTCGGTTCCACATTATCTCTCGTATTTCCTTGACTTCTATGATTTTGAATTGGTGACTATAGTTGTTTGTTGTGACTTGAGTTCTATAGCGTTCTTGAGATTTTATGCATATAACAAACAAGAAAGTATGTCATGAACATTTCCTTGATTCTCTATAAATTCTTTTGTTTGATCTTTGAAATCTGATTATTTGTCTAGAGATTTAGCAATATGCATTCATTCTTGATTGTATGTCACCATTATTTTTATTTCAAAGGTATGTTTCTTGAGGAGTTCTTTGATTTATGACCATTACCTTTTGAACTCATTCATTTTCTTAGCTCAAGTTCTATGCAAAATGAATTTTAATTTTGCAACATTTTAAGTACTTTTGAAGGTTACCAAACTCTTATTTTCATGTTTTAAGCATAAAAATTATGCAATTTTCGTATTTCTCAAACTTTTATATTTGAATATAATTTGATTGCACATTCCTTCTATACCTATGTTTGAAATGTGTATTCTTTTTAAATTTAAAGTTTACTTTTCTTCATTCATGACTTACTTTATTCATTGTTGACTCTTATACTATTTTGAAGCACTGAAATTTTTATTTTCTTTCAGTAATAGGAGCATATTTTTGATATTTTGTACTTAAGATTTCATTCTTTTTGGCTCTAATTTGATGATTACTTGAGGGTTTTCTACATTAAATGCTTTTTACCAGTGAAAAATTGTTTTCCTTACCACAATCTGTATTTTTCAATTTAAAGTTCGAGATAGTAAAAACCCAGATTTGGGTATCTTTCCCTTATGGTAATGGAATTTAAATTAAATTACTTTACTTCATTCGATTATGCAATCTGTTCTTGATCTTAAGAGGTCTTTGTACCTTTTATGTGGCTTTTGGAAATTATAAGTAGTTATTCATCCATGTAATACCATTCTCAGGCATAAACCTTGATTCAAATGCTTTGTTGAAATATTGTAATCTTGTTTCTTTTATTTAGATGCTTTATTTCTTTGATAGTAGTATTTCTGGCATGTTGGAAAATTTTAAATGTTGATTTTTCATGGCGAAGCCCTAAATTTTTTCCTAAAATTCTCTCTTCCTTCCTTTTTCAACTGTAGTAGTTGTATTTTCTGATTCAGAATACAGAATGTAACACTTTTCTGTTGAAGCTGATTTGTTGTTGGAAACTGAAACATAATAACTGTTATCTTGATCATGGCATGTTTTTTCTATTTTCTGTATCACTTACTTGATTTACATAAATCTTTTAAAGCATGTATTAGTTAAAAACAACATGATGGAAAGATGTAAATGTCCATTTTACATGGCGAAGCCCTGATCAAAATTTTCCAAAATCCTCTTTCTCATTTTTTTTAGTTGTAATCCTTTCTTTCCAGTTAACTTCAGCTTCTTGAAATTTGATTCTTCTTCTTTAGTTGCAATCTCAAAACACGTACTTCTATTTTCTCTCTTTTTCATACTGTAACTTCTATTTGTATGAAGTCTTTTACTAAAACTTGAGTTGTATTCTTCCTTCATTCAACATGTACTTAATGACTTAACTGCTTTATGCCATAGGATAGAAGTCATTGAACTCTGCAATCTTTGTTGAAAGACTTTATTTATTTCTTCTTGGTTGCAACTATACTTTGCACACTTAAGAAAATAATTAGAAAATATTTAGGCTTTTTGGCCTCTCTTATGTCCATGGTTTTCTTTTCTTCTTCTCCCTCCTTCTTTCTGAGTGAGTAAAACATGTATGCAGTTTGATCTTCAAGTAAACTATATCTCCTATTGTTAGAGATTCATATGCATGAATTAGGACAATAAAGGAATATGGATTGATCCCTGAGCTCGTAATAGTTTTTTTCTCTTCTTTTTAGGCACAATGATTTTAGCAATGAAGATGAAGAAGGAACAAAGATGGAAATGGAGATGTCTCAACCAAAGAAGAAACCCCAAGGCAATGATGGGTTCACTCATACTCCTTTATTTTCTCTTTCATGCATGTGTACCTCTTATTTCAGTAGTTGTACTTTACTTTTCAGTTACATCCCATGGCTTGTGTGGGAACATTTGAAATTCCTTATGAATAAAACATTGAATTCTGAAATTGAGTTGTGTATTTCTTTCTGCATTTCAACTTTTTATGAATTGTATGATGAACTAAACAACTCAGTAATATAATTGAATGTCTTAATCATGAAGGAAAGAACATTAAATAAAACCTGTAACATCCAGTAATGAACTCTGATTTCTGTAATCTGCATTTATGTTTTCTATTCCAAACTTAGCATTTCATCTATTCTGCAATTGGATGTCTTCATCAAGACAACACAACTGTCCTTCAGGGCTTTTGTTCTTTTTTTGAAGATAGTCATGAAATTGTAGACTATTTGATCGACTGTTGAGGTTAGGAGGCCTATTTCTATTCGCACTATATCCATTATGTAATTGAGGAAGTGTGTGTGATGGGGATGCCAACTTCATGTTAGTACTCTTAGCAATGCAGATCAAAGGGTGAGTCTAGTGGGCCTTCACTTGATGAACACCCCATTTTACATGATTTTTCAAATATTTTCTCCAATGAAGCTAATCGGCCTACCTCCCCCATGTCGGATAGATTTCCATGTTGATTTTGTTCTAGATCGAGCCTATCTCACATGTGACATATAGGATGAGTACACTTGAGCTTTGCATGAGATCAAGTCATGGCTGGAGGGAGTTCTTGATAAGGTCCTATTCCATCCTAGTGTATTCCCTAGGTGTACCATTTTTGTGAAGAAGAAGGATAGTTCCCGAGAATGTGTATTGACTACATGTAGTTTGAATAAAGTAATGATCAAGAATCATTACCCCCTTCCACACATGTATGAATTGTTTGATCGGATGAAGATGGATACTATGTTTTTCAAGATAGATCTTAAGTCCTGGTTATCACCAAATGAGGATTTTGGAGGCGAAATTCATAAGACAAATTTCAGCACATGATATGGCCACTAAGAGTTTACAAATGTACCATTCTGTTTGGCTTTAATTCCCTCGTAGTATTCATGAGTTTGATGAATGGGGTATTTAGAATATTATTTAACCACTTCATGCTAATATTTCTAGATGACATACTCGTATACTAAGGTAAGAATGAGAAGCATGAGGATCACATTTGACGGTGTTTCAGTTGTCTTCGAGAGCAAAAGAACTTTATGGGAACCTCGAGAAGTGTGCATTTTTAAAGACAAAGGTTCAATATTTAGGTCACACAATATCTAGGAAAGGTATCTCAGATTGATCCTTCCAAGATTAGTGCTATTATTGATTAGGCAGAGCCAAATAGTGTGACAATGGTACATAGCTTCATGGGATTGGTGGGGTACTATAGAAGATTTGTTCAAGAATTCTCATGAATTTCCCATCCCATAACTTCCATTCAAAGTGGAAAGGGAAGAAGTTAATTTGGTTAGACAAATGTAATTAGGCCTTTCAAAATATGAGATCAACTATTTGACTCATGACCTTGAGCTTGAGGTAGTGGACCATGCTTTTGTTTGGTGGCACCATTTTCTATTAGGAAGGAGGTTCATTCTTAGGACATATCATCTGAGCCTTTGACACCTCTTCACACAACCCAATCTCAACACCTCGTCATCAACGACATTAGATGGAGCTCATTATGTTATTACGATATGGAGATAGAGCATGTGAAGGGGAAGGATAATGTGGTTGTAGATGCTTTGATTTGTCAAAGGCATTTAGTTATGATTACTTGAGTAGGTATAGAATTACAAGCAAGATCCTCAAGTAGCTTCCTCACGAAATTTTTACCATTCAACAGAGTGGAGATTCGAGTCTCGAGACCTCTTGATGGGAAGTTTGAGGGATTGAAACTAGGGCCATATTTTCTTCTCATAAATAGAGATCGATACACATGCCTAAGGATAGAGATTCAAGGAATTTCATTCTAGTAGAGGCACATTGTGCACCTTATTCATTGCATTCAAGGTTGAAGAAGATGCACGATACAATCGAGACAAATATTTTAATGGAGTTATAAATTGATTTGTGTCTCATTGTTTGGAGTTTTAGAAGGTACATGTTGAGCATCATCATCCAATTGGCCTTCTATATCTCGCATGTTATCACCTTGGCGTGAAATTGAAAACCATTTTTATTGATTTCATAACGGAGCTACCTATGTCAAGATATCACCATGATGCCATCAAGGTCATGGTGGATAAATTTACAAATGTGCCTTATTTATCTCTAGTGAAGACCACCTATACACCTAGTGCAGTGGTGCGAGTGTACTTGGATGAGATATTCATACTTCACGGATTTCGCAGAAGATCATCTACGATCTCAATCCCTTGTACATGTCACATTTTGGACTACTATCAATTTTTCTCTTAGAACGGCTATTAATTTAAGTACAAGCTATCAACCTAAGATAGATTGTCGTAAAGAGTGGGTGAACCAAATTTTAGAGGACATGCTTCAGATGTACATCATGGATCATCAATCAAGATGGGAAGATTATCTCGTACTTGTATGATTTTTGTTACAACAATAATTTTAAGAGTTCTATCAAAGCATGAAATTGTTTTAGGATTTACGTGGCGGTGAGAGAGTGTAGGACTCGTTTGAGCTAAGACAGGATAGAGGAAAAGGTGACTATCACTAACTATGTTGTAGGATATAGAGCAAGAGGTGATCTTGATTAGATAGAGACTCCAGGAGGCACAAGATAAGAAGAAGTATACAAATAAGAGGAGAGAGGACCACAATTTTTAGTTTGACATTAGGGTGTTTCTTTGATTTAGAATTCATAAGAGCCCTATCCATTATAGAACTAGATCTAAGCTAGCTCGAGGTTTTTCAGCCCATTTGAGATCTTGGAGCGGATCGGTCACGTAGCCTACCACTTAGCCTTCCCACCTAGCCTGTCTTGTATCCATGATGTGTTTCATGTTTCTATACTCATGAGATGGTGCAGGAGTAGGAAAAGGTGATGATGGAGCCCATGCACATTTTAAAGCACAAGACCCCGAGCCTTTGAGGTCATGAGATTGATCAAGTGCACGTCTAGTGGGATCGATACAATTAGACAACAAAAACTAGGGAGGACACCACATCTTTACTACACCAATTCCCACACTTGTTCCCATGACTTCTAGTAGAAAGTTGAGTCTAAGGGGAGGGATATCTAGTTCCCACTCCTCTTCGACATTTATTTAACTTTGATCTTGATTACTATGGACTAGAGACATGGACATCATTTTCATATTTTATCATTAAACATTGATGGATTAACATTGTTATTATATTTTGATTGGCATGTGATAGACAATACGAGACATTTTTATTATTGTGATGAATCATATGGTGGATTATATGCATGGCCAAATATTTCAAAAGTACTTATGATGACCTAATTTTATTACCTTATATATATTGACACTTTGGAGTCTTGACATAATTATTTTATGGATGATCAAGATAGTCTTGTGATCTCATTGTGATTGATGAAATGGTAGAATTGAAATGTTTGAAAAGTGTAAACAATTGATAGCATTTCATAGCTTTGATGATAATTTAATTACGTGATATGATGATGCTTATTGATGGATGTCCATGTATTTTATTTTTTATGTATTTGATGCAGCCACAAGGCTGAAGAGGTATTGTTTGATGGTTTCAAATTATTGTATCTCAACAAAAAAGGAGGGGAATAGGAGACTAACCACAACGAACTATAGGATGGTTGCAACAAGGTTACCATGACATACATTTTATGTTTAGTTATATTATTGTTTTTGTTAAGTTGTTAGGAGGATCCCAAGGGAAGATGACCTCAAAATGTGACCATGGGCTATGTGTGTTTTTCCCTTTTCCTTTTTTAATTATTTGTGGAGTATGTGATTTATTATTGTAGTGTATTTCACTTTATTATTGTTAATTAATGTGCTCTTATTTAAGTTGATTAATCATGTTACTTAAATTGTTTGGGATGTGAAAAGGGGGCATATAAATGGGGTTGATTGTCCATATGATATTTTTATTTGAGTTGCAATTTATTTAATTTGGATGTTGTGCACTCAACCCATCCTTCAATTCCTAAATTTGACTTTAAAGCCATTTTTGTAGGCTTGTGGGACAAGTTAAGCTTGTCCTACACCTCTTAAATTCACCTACCAACTATACCTATGAGGTAAGGGGTCAAAATTAGACTTCATTATGTGATTTGGAAGGTAAAAAGATGAAATTTATTGCACTTTCTTACATGAGCTTTTAATTTTGTCCTTAGATGTATGGAGTCAAAATTTGTGTGTTGAAAGAATTTTTATATCATAACCAACCAAATTATTAACTTTGGTTTTGATTCTTGAATTAGTGATGTGGAGTTGTGAAGAAGTGATGTGGCATCCTACAAGGAGCCACCTCACCCTCCTCTCCTCTTTTTCTATTTATATAAGTTATTTTTTTAATTTTGGGGTTACTTTATTTAGTTGTGCACTTGAATTTTGAGATTTTTATCTTGAGTTGCTTGATTGGAGTCTTGCAGCTTGCTTGGATTTGGGCTTGAGCTTGGAAGGAGCTTAGAGTTGTGATTTTGGATCAAAGGTTCTTACAATGGCAAGGTAGGGACTGACCTTGAAATATTAATTTAATTGTATGTCATTGTATGTAAAATGAATGTTTGTATGTTTATGTTTTGGGACTTGGGTGGTATGGCCATAAGGATGGTTTTGGAGAAGTAATATGAGGATATTTTAAGGGAGGGATAAGATTATTGTTTTCATATTTTTAGAGGGAGTTTGGGTTCGGTGTCTCACCTTTTTAAGATAATACATTCTTACTTATCTTTGTATGAAATACTTGAGGGAGTGATAAGAGTATGAGGGAGTAATCGAGCTTGAGGGAGGGATTAAATTTTGGTTTTGTTTCATGGATAAAGATTCTTGGAGGCCTTTAAGGTCGAAACTTAACCCATTGGGAGGCATAAGTGATTTAAATATATTTCCTTTCTCCTTGGCTTATATATTTTAAGCCTTGTTTTGGAAAAGTTACATTTTATTGATATTATAGTTTTGTGCTTGTATGTTTGTTAAAAATCATGTGGCATGTATGCTTTGTAATGTGGAAGCATTTGTTAAAGTTGCATAGGTTGTATCCATTCCTTATTGCTCTATGGTTGGGGCTCGAGGGCCAAAGAAGAGGATGGCTTCTTACCGTCTTTGGAATATAGATTGGGAGGAGATTAATGCCTACTCCCCTTCCTTGTTATTTTGTTTTGAAGTGAAAAAAATGGTAGAGCTCAAGTTGAATCCTTGGACATAGTTGCATTTTGTAGAAGACAAGAAGGAATCCTACTTTTGTAAAAAAAAATCATGTTGTCTCCACCTAAGTGGAGGGCTTTTGTAACTTGAATTTTAAAGTTTCATCTTCTTGTAAATGTATTATGTAAAACTGATTTGTATTGGTTATTCAAGAAATGCACATGTTGGAAAAGAGGCATGTGAAGTTGTAATTGGTTTGTTATTAAATCTCCTTCAAACTTGTAAACATATAAAAAGAATGGATTTGATTTATATATGGAACCTATCCTTATTTGAAATGGATTATGAAGGATTATATGTTTTTGGTGTTATCTTTAAAATGACCATGTAATTTTCATTTACATGCTAAAAATAAAAGAAGGTTGCCATGTTAATGTTTCTTAATCTTGTTCTTTCCGTTTTAGTACTACTTGAAAAAATTTAGTTTGTCACTATGGTTGCTATATTTATCTCATTATTGTAGCTAGACAATGTAGACACTTAATTGGTCTTTATCAAGCCCATATATATATATATATATGCTCACTCCATCTACGCACACTTAGTTTGTATAAAAAATAGATTTTGCAAACTATCTCACCTAATTAAATATATATACATTTATAAAATTTCGCATATGCCCTTACAGATTTATTTCAAAATAAACTTGATTAATGGATGGCTTAAATTAAAATAACAACAAATCATATGATTATAAATATATATTTTTATATCAATTTATTATAAATTTATATAATTATATATATTATAATTTTTACCGGAATTGAATTATTTATATTATAATATATGTAAACAACAAAATTTTGTAGAGATATTTAATCGGCTGGTTGGGGTTGATAGAACCAATTTATTCATAAAAGAAAAGGAATTTTATTGTTTTTTTGTTTGTGTTGAGGCCGCTGCGATTTAATAGTGTACAGAGGGTTGGGTGGGAGAGCGTTCTCTCTCCCCCATCCCCCGCAAAACATATAAACCAAACAGTTTTTTAAAAAAATGCGGCCATTGTAATTTTAGGTGCTATGAATTCGTTTTTGTGCCGAACACTATATATATATATAGCCGCATTTGTTATTATGGCCGCAATATATATTAAATCCAACATTTAAACCTTATATTTCTTAAAAATAAAATTTTAATCAAATGCAATATACATATGGGTATATATGCAACCTTAGATATGTGTGTAAACCTTATTTAGAACCAAAAATGAAATGGGGCAAATAATGCTTATACCCAAATAGGGTAATTTTTCCATAAAAATGCAAATAACAAATAATAGTCATGGCAAACCTTAGGAGAGGGATGCCAATAAATCAAGCACCCAAAATGGTGTGTATATTCTTCCAACCCAAGAAAAATCCTCGATAATCTCTCCTTGGCTCCATGGCCTCCATTTTTCCAAACATACGCAACACAAATATTGCAAATGAGAATTTAGCGTAAGAAAAAGTGAATGAAAGGAAACTCATAAGGATTTTAGGCCATTTTTAATGCAATGGCTCGGATAGAATTGATCCTAGGGTGGAGATTAAATCCTCCAACATTTTAAGCTATGGGGTTTTGTGGCATAGAGTGATTTAAATTAATAGTATGGGTATTAAGTGAAAGGGGCTTTTAGTGGGTTAGTATAGGATGTTACACCTTTTTTATTATATTTTTATAAATAAATGCATGACTTTGATTTAGGGTTCTAACCGATAATATTGTGCATCAAACCTTTGAGGATGATACAAAGGAATTAAATTATTTAGAATTTAAATATATGGTTAGATAACTAAATAATGGATAGGGGTGTTAAGTGGTTAGGGAAGTAAATTCTAATGGACTTAGGAAATGATTAAATAAAGAAATTAAGAAGAACTCAAATGGCTAAACCAATACGATTAATGTTGTCATTATTTGAATAACAATTCAAAGCGAACCTTAGAAGGGGTTTATATTTCGAAAAGGATTTGGAAAAATAAACTAATAATATTTAATTATTTAAATTCAGTTATGACTACCTCATGAATAAGTAGAGATTATTAACGAGAATTTAATTTAACGTAGTTGATATTTATAACCCTTGCAACCTTTAAAACAAAACAAAAAAATCGTGCAAAATTTTCCCGAATAAATTACTAGTATTTTATGTGGTTTAAAGCGTCGATGTTGTGGGCATTACAAATGACATCTTGATACAGAACTTCCCTCACATATCACAAGAAACTTCCCTTGCTTGAAAATATATTAATAAGGATGAAGATAAAAGAAAATTAATGATTGGGATGTTATACTTATGCAAAGCCTTCTAGATCTAGTTAGGAGAATGATTGGATGATAAATTAAATGCACCTCGATCTCCTTTGTTTTTAATGGAACCTACTACCTAGTACTTTGTTGTGGTTTATTGGTGTTTTATTATATCTACTTTATTGTGGTTTGTTAGCACTTACTTCTATATATGTTAAACACTTTCACTTGTTTAATCGACCCTTTTTTAGTTGAAAACAAAAACTTTATATATAAATTGAATAATTAATATTTCTCAAATACATCTAAATTAATATTTGAAATGTAATTCCATCCACTCACTTTTTGCTATGACTTACTTATATATAATATATTACCTATTACATATTAATAGAAGACTCTTCAATATACAATTCTAGAGTCTTGTATAATAAGTATATGCTCTTGTAGAATTATTCTATTTAAAATGTCTGGATAGTAGTTCGAGAAATGAAATCAAGCTTTAAAATTTTCTCTTAGTACTTGTTCGCTTAAAACTTGGTTAAGCCGACGTGACATAATTTTCCAATGAAATTTGATGCGAATAACATCTGCCTGCTTTTAAATAACTCATTCTCCCTCTCCCACACTGCCTTTATAACTACAGTTTTGTCTATAGTGAGCTTATTATTATTATTTCCTTTTGCATTAGAACGTGAAAAGTGATGTCAATGGAGGTTTCCCCACGTCTCTCATCTCCCTCACTTGGAACCCTGAAATATGGCTCTGTTGTTCTGATAAAACTGCTATCATTATCAGAAACTTTATTCTAATTTGGATTAAACTTTTTTGAGAGACTTTCTCTTTTAACTAGGACATTATCAGAAACATTATAAGAGAATTGCACATTTAACATTATTCAAATTCTCATCTCTTTTGTAGATAACATTTGTTAGAGCATAACAAGGTGCAATTTAAAGCTATACAGTTTCGCTTAAGAAGGATATTTTCACCTTTCATTAATTAAACTCTTGCATTCTCAAATTTAAGTTATTCTAATAATACTCTACCTTTTCTTACTATGGAAATGATGAAAATTAGAAGCACATATCAGGAAATAAGGCGACTCCATTATGATGGAAAAAAATGTAGTCCTTTTAGTTTTGCAATGGTAAAAATTGAGAAAAAATATAACTTGATTTTTTCGTTTCTGCAATGATAATCTTGTACTGCATAGCTGGATTTTGATGTTCAAAGTGACCTCTTCAAGTAAAGTTATGTGATAGTCCAAAAAATATGTGAATATCATTCGATGATCAAACTTTAGTTTCCAAGTCAAAAAATGTATATTAACTATTAAAAATACATGGATTAATTTAAATTATACATTTCCGAGATTGAAAATAAACAACTTGTTTAATAAGTCCTTGACCTCCTATGATGATCCATAGATAAATAAAGATCAATCCTTACACCCCATGAACAACTACTACATGTCCCATTTTCAACGCAAAATATGACTATTTAATCATTCTTACTTCATCCTTCTTATAGAGACAACAATAAAAGGCAAAAAAAAGTATGCTAATTGATAATTAAAGTTCTAAGTTGTAACAAATGTTGATATTTATTATTTAAAAAATTACATAAATTTTTATGGTGGGTTTTTCTCTATTGTAGATTTCATTATGTATATTTTCTGATCACATTATTATTACAAATCTATATGGGATTTTCTAGTTGATTGAATCTATATGATTTTAACAAACTTAATATTTATAAATCTTTGCACCTTTGTTGTATAGTTATAAACCAACAAAACAAATGCTACATTTAATCGATTTCATAGTTTATCACGTATACAATTATTTTTCATAAATATCGATTGTACACTAATCAATTGGATCTTCACTAATCAAATGAAAGATCCAAACAACATCATTAATGTTTGAGAGAAAATTAAAAACTATTTCAAATTATAGTTGAAAAACAAAAATATTGCTGAAATTGAAAGAAATGACTCACTAGTGCAAGCTTGTAATTATGTAGAAAATGAATTCCAACTTCCAACTTCCGTGCCTTCAAGTTCAACCTTCAAGTTTTACCTTTCTTATAGAATCTCAAATCCAATGTTTGTAGTTTAATTTAAATATTTAAATAATCAAACAAATAAAAATGAAAGAAAGCTAAATCAAACTAAAATAATTAAAAATCAAAACTAATAGATATTTTTATTTTAACAATGAGATATTAATATGTTTGTGTTTTATTAATAAGATATTAACATATTTTAATTATTTTAAATCTAAAGTTTCTATTTTTGTTGACATTATGTGTCATGAATCTCACAAATTCATAGTAGAGTAGCATGAGCAGAGTAGAAACGTGAGCATGGTACTATAACCATCCCCTTTGGCTTCCCCGTCACAAGTTGGACTTGGGTGCAAAGGATCACCGAGACATTAAAATTAATTCCCTCATGGAATGAAAACACTCCACATCTTAAAATCTCTGAGAACATTGTTGATGAGGAAAAGAATAGATTCAAATAAATGGTTGGGGGTAACTTTGGAGGTCTCGTAGGACAATATCGATTTTGTGCGAGATTGGTGCAAAACGAAGTGGGCATGCAAGGTGGAAGTTCTAGCACTTGCGAGGGGGATTTTTTCTTTTTTTCTAGGAAGAATATGACCCATAAAGGTTTTCTGGGGCCACCCTAGTTTTATGGGAAAGCTTCTCTCAACCTTATGCGATGGTGTCCTGGCTTGAATATGGAGTACTATTTCCTTGAACTCCCGGTTTGGATTCTTTGCCCAACCTTTTCCTTGGAGTTCCGGAATATGAGGTTTTTTTCGGGATAACAAGAGCCATGGGTGTGCTCATTGTTGTTGATCCTAATACAAAGGCCGAGATCTAGACTAGTTTTTGTGAGGTTGTACATCAACGTCCCCATTAGAGCCACAATGCCTATGAATTTTTTTCTAGATACTTCTTATGAAAAATGTCTATAGAAATTTGAGATTGAAAAGTCAAATATTGTTTGTGAAATATGGAGGAGGGTTGGGTCGATGACAGATTTTGTCATTGTGATGATGGCATGATCCAAATAGAGGATGGTAGAGAGGATTGATTACCCGTGAATCGGGTTGTTGACTTTTAGAAGATGATGAGTTAGATAGTGAGGAAAATAATCGCTATCTAATTTTTCCCATCAGGAAAAAATTATCAAACATGAATGTGGATAGGAGAAAATTAAAGGGTTGGTTCGGTCGTGTGATGTCAAATTCGACCCCATAAATCGGAAGTTACGGGAAGGCTTGAGCAATGGCAATGGAAGGCGGGAAAATGAATGACCAATAGAAATTTTGAAGAAAGGGTTTCCACATGGACTCAGTAAGTCAAAATCAAGCCCAGAGAGGGTTGACTTGAAGAAAAGAAACATAGGCTGTGAAAGGTGCCAAGTGCCGGCTCAACGCACTTTCAAAATGTGCAACAAAAGCGGAGACCCTAGGGACGCGATTGACCCCCATGTGGATATCAATGCATATAATTTGTTCACTTGAGGCCCAAATGAGCTAAGTATAAAAACAAAAGGCCAAAGGAAGCCTCCCCATGCCTCATCGGTGAACCATCAAGGGTAGAATATAAAAGCAGGGTCCCCAAATGAGCGTAGGCCCTCCACATGGTCAAAGACTCGATAAGGTAGAACCGTAGTTGAAAATTCTAAGAGCCGAGTGGAAGGCTCCACGTGCCTCATCAGTGCACCTTCAAGGGTAAAATATAGAAGTGGAGACCCAAACATGCACTTGACCTCCACATGCCAAATCAATGCAACTTCAAAGGTAAATCCCAAAGGTAGGTCCCCAAATGAGCGTTGGCCCCCACATTTCTAGGGTCCAACATAGTTGCTCCTAAATAGAAGGGACTTAGCCAAAACACAAAGAAAGAAGAGCAGTCTCCCAAATGATGCGAAGTGTCCAACCGCTAAAAATTCAAGAGGGAAAGGAGGGTAAATTCTTGGAATGCCGCAGGGTTTCCACGTGGAGCTAACTACAAAGGTCCCACTCGAAAAGGGGTTTTGACATTATATATAGTGGGGCCCTCTACTCACCCAAGGGAACAAAGAAACATGTTCATGGACGATGCCAAGTCTTGGCATGTCACATTCCCAGGACCCTAAAAGGAAGCAAAAATCTTAAGAATGCGCGGGGCTTCCACGTGGATCTTGCACGGATAGACTCCAAACCCAAAGCAATTTGGAAAATATTGGCGGAAGGTCAATTCAATGAAAGATGAATCATGATGACGACCAAGAATTTTAAATACAATCCGTGATTTTGAGGTTGTCGACTTCTCATCTACTACCATAATGAAGTATTGACTTCCTTTCTTGCCCAACAAAGAACAACACATGGAGGCATGGGTTTCAGTGATGGAAACCATCATTGTTGCGGGAGAATTCAATGCATTTTCTTGGGTGGTTGGAGTAGGTTTTTGAATTTCTTCTATCTCCCTCTCTCATTCCTCCTATATATTGTAAGGAGGGGCATTTTTTTAAAAAGGTTGGTCATTTTTCTCTCTGCCCCTTTCTACTTCTTTCCTAGGGTCAAATGTGGAGCTTAAGCCTCCTCTGTTTGCTTTGCTGATGGAATTTTCTTACGTATTTCCAAGCGATGATGTCTTGTGTGAATTCATGGAGAAATAAAATTTGTTTTGTGCTGCATTTTTTCCATCCTTTGCTTATTTCATTGTCTCTTCTTTCCTCTCACCATTGTAGGTTATCTTGTGTATATTTATGAATGTCTATTGCAGGTTTTGAGAGATGTGTTTAATGGGTTTGAAGTGGTGTTCTCACGTGAACTTTATCTTTGGCATTTGATGTATCTTGTCCATCCTCTCCATTCCTCACCTCTCTCCATTTCGGGAAGTTGGGTTTGTGATCAAAACCATCCTTTTCTAATGTATCATCACTTTAGTGTAAGCTTTGTTTTCATACACTCTCCCTCCCTTGTCCCTTGGAAAGTTATATTAGGATTAGATAGCTTTCTTGCATTAGAGTAGATTGTGGCAGTTAGTTTAGGAGTAGGAACAAACCTTCTCTGGAGGGTCATCTCAAGCCCACAAGTCCCACAGCTTGAGAGATGATCCAATGTTACAAAAATTACACCGAATTCCCCACCGACATGTAAGGCCATTCGAGGGTGTTGTAATTTTGCATCAACGGTTTGGCACGCCGGTGGGACGGGGTTTAAAGCACCTTACTATTAGGAAATAAGATATAAAATATGCGGAATAATCCCTTACAGAATCGTAACAAGTGGAAATTAATATGCGAGAAAATATTATAGATCACAAATAAAAGTGCGTAATAAATAACACAACACGAGAGACAAGATTTAACGTGGTTCACCCAATTTGGGCTATGTCCACCAAGAATCACTTGCTCGATTTTATTACAAGCCTCCACTCTCTCAATACAATACCCGTGATCCGTTTGGAGCTATGCTCAACAAACTCTGGCTGAATTCACACCCGAATTCAAAACACATCTAGAATACATTTGCTTGTACATCTATAATATGCATAAGACCATATAAATATACAACTTCTTCAGCATTTGATACAAAACCGTGGGTATCAAAACCAAGGGAAAAATGAATGGGTATAAAAACAATGGGAAAAAGACTAAGACTAAAGGTATTGCGGGATACAAAGGTGTTTCACAGATTCTGAAAAAAATACCATAAAATGCATGCTCCTAAAAATAGCCGTAAAAATACCCGAGTGTAACACATGAAGGTGTACCACATTCTAACATGCGAATAGGATCCACAAACATAACACTTACCACTTCAATTCATCAGGTTTGATGTGCTCTTGGTGAAGATTTCATCCTTTGGAGGCATTCCCAAGCACATCGGTGACTCCATCTAGTCAACAACCCATTCTTTGAGTTACTGAGATGTTCCTTCCATCCATTTTCACCCATTCTATTTCCACATCTTTTATCTTCTTCCATTACATGAAGTTATGCAATAATGACTTCATTTCCATCTTGGAATTCACACTTACAATAGCGGTGGTGTAGTCCACATCTAATATATTTCACAACTCCTCCATATTAGCATTATGATCGATTCGAACCGTTATGCTTACCCATATGAGAAATATCAAAACTAGTTTAGTTATGTAGCATATCGGGAACAAGGGTATACATACAATGACAATAGTCAAATGGAGAATGTTGATCTATTTGAAAAGATTAAAAGAATGGAGGCTAGCATGGTTCAATCCAAGGCTACAACACGGATGAAAGCATTCGAGATTGGTTGCGGGAACATTGTCCATGGGTTGGCCCTATGCCAAGACATTTCAGCCCACAGGAGAAGATTGACTTCATGGTTGAAATGTTGCCTCAAATTGTATAGTGAATCGAGGAGATAGAAGCTTGTGAACTTAGTGCTATGAAATCTTGTCAATGGGTAAGTCCTACACCATCATTTAGTCATTTTATGTCGATTCCACAAGAAGCACTATGTCGACCTAAGCTTCAGGTTCCCAAGCTTCCCATCTCATTGCTTACTTGTTGTTGAACTCCCTTCTCCATCTTCTAGTCTCCCATCCCATCTTAATTTCCCTACCATTTTCCTTCCAAATTAAATTCCCCTTCACAAGAGCCAAAAGTAATATCTTCCCTCCATCAAAAATAAAGCAACAACTAGTTGAGACCCCACCCACCACTCCTCCTACTTTCCCGATTCCATTGCGGAAAGAGACTCAAAAATGTAGTCAAGGAGAATAGCAAGAAGAAGAGCCAAAAAAGAATAAATGATTAGAATCTTTGTGAGATTGGCTCTTAGATTTGGAATTGAAAATATTCCCTTATTGGTTAAGCTTATAGAGGAGGTCAAAGTTGAAGAGCTAGTGGTGGCTAAGGCTGATTTTGTAGAAACGGTGGAACAAGAAGATCAATAATCTGTATGATTTGAATGAAATGTAAATGATGGTACTTTATTTTAAGAGAATGTTTATCCAATTAAAAATACACAATCATCCCAAGTGAGGGAAGAATAAGCTAATCTGAATCAAAAAGAGGAGGATTATATTCTTGTTATGGAGGAGAACCATATAGTTTCGGAGGTTTCAAGTATAGAGCGAGGCCACGAGAAGAACCTTGAGTTGTTCCTCCCACTTCATCCCCTTCAAGGTCTAGTTTTGAATAAGAGTTTGAGCTTTCAAACTCCATGCTCGAGATGAGGGGAACCATGGTGATAAAATTGCATATCCGAGAGGAAACCATGGAGGATTTCGAACACTTGTAGCAGGGAAACAAGGAGGCGATTATTTGTCTAACTTAGAGGATTGCTTTGATAGAGAGGATCCCATGGAGATCGAATCATTTTATCCTCCATCACCTTCCTTCCAAGCACATAATCTTGTTGTCACAAAGGAGGAAATTCAGTTATAGTAGAGTCACATGTATTTCACAACAACTCTATAGAATCAAGGTTGAAAGATTTGAATCTTCCATGTTATCCACAGGAGGAGGAAGGGAACAAAGATGAAACACATTACATACCTGTCATCAAGGAAGAGCTTGACTTCTTGCAAAAGAATTGTAAAGCAAAAATTATCTTGCAAATAGCCTCGTTTTTCAAGAAGGTACATAAGAAGACTCCATTTTTGGAGTTGAATTTCATAACAAAGGGCACATCCATCGAATTAGACGATTGCACAATCGGTACTTGGCTTCATTGGAGCCAAGGGAGAATCAATACCCGTTCATGCCCACTTTAAGGTATAAGGATGAGTATCAAAGCACCAAGGGTCATGATCAACACCTCTAGGAGTCCAATGTCAATCAGCTTGAGGAGGTATTTGTCTTGTTTCCAGTTGACACCTTGATGATTTGGGTGGAGGATCGGCCCCTTATCAGTTTTTCAATCATAATAAAATTCATGTTCAGCACCAAATCATATACATGGCTGCCTATTTTGAGAAAGGAAGCTACTTCTCCCTGCTAGTTGTAGGATTTGTTTGAGTTCCCTTTACTTTTGGTTAGCGTAGAGTAGGTAGGTTTGTTTTTAGCAGAAGAAGTGCTTTTGCACACTCTGCATGTTCCACTTACATCATGTATGATCTTTCCCTTTTGCATAGTGTCTTATTGTAGTTGAGGTTTAAGTTTCCTAAGTGCCTTTGGCACAAGTTTTGTTGCTCCCATGCTGTATCATTGTGTAGTTGATTGTGCCTCCAAAGGTGAATATTGTACTAGTCTATTTCGGGGACAGGCAAAAGCTCTAGGTTAAGACAATATTCTACTCTCATAAATCTCACCTTTAATATTTTCTTATGAAAATTGAGAGTGCAAACAGCGGAGCAAGTTAAGGGCCAACATGTTGCAAGGATCGGGATTAAGGTTTCGGGAACAAGATCGGTACCGGGTTATCATTCATGACTCCACGCCCAATGGATACTTGAAGGAAACTAATATTTTTACCTAAAGAGCGTGGTGATCCCAAGAGTCACCAAATTGTTATCCAATTTTGCCCCTCACGAAAAAATAATCAAACACGATCTTACACATGAGAAACTTTAAGGGTTGGTTTAGTCATGCCAGGCCTAACATTCGAACCCAAAAATCAGGTTACAAGAATTCTCGAAATGGTAATAGAAGGTGGGAAAATGAATGGCCAATATAAATTTTGAAGAAAGGGTTTCCACGTGGACTCAAGTAAGTCAAAATAAATCCCAGAGCGAGTTGATTGAAGCAAAGCAATAGATCCGTAGAAGGTTCCATGTGTCAAACTTAGCACACTTTCAAAAGTGAAAAAAGTGGAGACCACTAGGGATGCACTTGACCCCACATGGATCTCAAATAGCATATAATTTATTCACTCGAGGCAAAAATTGGCAAAGTATAAAAATAAAAGGCCAACGAAACCTACTCTTACCTCATTAGCGCACCTTCAAGGGTAAAATACAAAAGTAGGGCCCCAAAGGAGTGCGAGACCCTCCACCAGGTCGAGCCCAAAAAGGCGAACCGACCAGTTAAAAGTCTAAGAGCTAGTGGAAGCCTCCAAGTGCCTCATTAGTGCACATTTAAGGGTAAAATACGAAGCGAGAGAGCCAAATGTGCGCTTGAGCTCCTCATTCTTCATCAACACAACTTCAAAGGTAAAACCAAATGGTAGGTCCTCAAATGAGCGCTGGCCCTCCACATGTCTAGGGTCTAACATAGTTGCTCCTAAATGTAAGGGAGTTAGCCAAAACATAAAGAAAGCGAGAGCGGAGCTTGCAAACGATGCCAAGTATCCAACCACCATAACTTCAAGAGGGAAAGGAGGGGGTAAAGTCTTGCGATCCCGAGGTTTTGACATGGAGCTAAGTTTAACCATCGTGAAGCCTCCACTGTCTCTTCGACGCACTTTTGGTATTGTGCTCAAAAGTGAGGTCCCCAACGAGCATAGGCACTCCACGTGGTGAGAACCTAAGAAAGTTGCATCGGTAGTTAAAAATTCTAAATATGGAAAAATCTAGTGGAAGCATCCATGTGCCTCATTAGTGCAAATTCAATGGTGAATTCTAAAGGCGAGGTCCCCAAACGTGTCTTTGTCCCTCCACATGTCTAGGGTCTCGACATAGTTTCTCTTAAATAGGGACTTAGCTAAAACACAAAGAAAGTAGAGTAGGCTCTGGATGATGATAAGTGTCCAACCATCACAACTTCAAGAGTGAAAGTAGGGGATAAATTCTTTGAAGCCCACACGGTTTGTAGGTGGAGCTAACTACAAAGGTCCCACGTGAAAGGGGTTTTGACATTATATATAGTGAGACCCTCTACTCACCCAAAGGAATGAAGCGCATCTTTTCGGATGATTTCAAGTGTCGCACGTCACATTACCAAGACACTAAAAAGGAAGAAAAAATATTAAGAATACGCGGGGCTTCCACATGGATCTTGCACAGATAGACTCCAAACCCAAAGTAGTTTGGAAAATATTTATGGAAGGTCAATTCAATGAGAGATGAATCATGAAGCCCAACAAGAATTTAAAATATAGTCCTCCATTTTTGAGACTGTCAGGCTTCTCATCTACCACATTAATGAAGTATGGGCTTCCTTTCTTGTCCAACAAGGAACAACACATGGAGGCATGGGTTTTGCAGTTGAACCCATCATTGTTACAGGTGAATTTAATGCATTTTCTTGGGTGGTTGGATTAGGTTTTCAAATTTCTTCTATCTCCCTCTCTCATTCCTACTATATATTACGAGGAGGGGCATTTTTAAAAAAGGTTGGTGATTTTTTTCTTTCTGTCCCGTATCTCCTTCTTCCCTAGGGTCCAATGTGGAGCTTAAGTCTCCTCTCTTTCCTTTGTAATGGAATTTTCTTACCTCTTTCGTGACCGATGATCTACCGTGTGAACTCATCGAGCAATAAAATATGTTTTGTGATGTATTTTGTCCATTCTTTTCTTACCTATCATCATTGTAAGTTATCTTGTGCATATTTCTAAATGTTTATTCGAAGTTTTAAGAGATGTGTTTAATGGGTTTGAAGTGTTGTTACTGTGTGACCTTTTTCTTTGTCCTATGATTCATCTTGTCCATCCTCTCTATTGCTCACCTCTCTCCATTTCAAGTAGTTGGGTTTGTGATTAGCACCCTCCTTTTCTTGTGTATCACCACTTTAGTGTAGGATTTGTTTTCATGCACTCTCTCTCCCTAGTCCCTTGGAAAGTTAGATTAGGATTAGAAAAGGAAAGGAATTTTATTGTTTTTTTGTTTGTGTTAAGGCCGCAGCAATTTAATAGTGTACGAGAGGGTTGGGTGGGAGAGTGTTCTCTCTCCCCCATCCCTCATGCAAAACATATAAACCAAATAGTTTTTAAAAAAAAATCAGCCATTGTAATTTTAGGTGCTATGAATTCGTTTTGTGCAACACTATATATATATATATATATATATATATATATATATATATATATATATATATATATATATATATATATATATATATATATATATATTTTTATTATGGCCGCAATATATATTAAATCCAACATTTAAACCTTATATTTTTAAAAATAAAATTTTAATCAAATGCACGATATACGTATGGGTATATATGCAACCTTAGATATGTGTGTAAACCTCATTTAGAACCAAAAATGAAATGGGGCAAATAATGCTTATACCCAAATAGGGTAATTTTTCCATAAAAATGCAAATAACAAATAATAGTCATGGCAAACCTTAGGAGAGGGAAGCCAATAAATCAAGCACCCAAAATGGTGTGTATATTCTTCCAACCCAAGAAAAATCCTTGATAATCTCTCCTTGGCTCCATGGCCTCCATTTTTCCAAACTTGCACACAAAATAGTGCAAATGAGAATTTAGCGTAAGAAAAATTGAATGAAAGGAAACTCATAAGGATTTTAGGCCATTTTTAATGCAATGGCTCGGATAGAATTGATCCTGAGGGTGGAGATTAAATCCTCCAACATTTTAAGCTATGGGGTTTGTGGCATAGAGTGATTTAAATTAATAGTATGTGTATTAAGTGAAAGGGGCTTTAAGTGGGTTAGTATAGGATGTTACACCTTTTTTATTATATTTTTATAAATAAATGCATGACTTTGATTTAGGGTTCTAACCGATAATATTGTGCATCAAACCTTTGAGGATGATACAAAGGAATTAAATTATTTAGAATTAAAATATATGGTTAGATAACTAAATAATGGATAGGGGTGTTAAGTGGTTAGGGAAGTAAATTCTAATGGACTTAGGAAATGATTAAATAAAGAAATTAAGAAGACCTCTAATGGCTAAACCAAGACGATTAATGTTGTCATTATTTAAATAAAAATCAAAGCAAACCTTAGAAGGGGTTTATATTTCGAAAAGGATTTGGAAAATAAACTAATAATATTTAATTATTTAATTTTAGTTATGACTACCTTATGAATGAGTAGAGATTATTAACGAGAATTTAATTTAACGTAGTTGATATTTATAACCCTTACAACCTTTAAAACAAAAACAAAAATCGTGCAAAATTTTCCCGAATAAATTACTAGTATTTTATGTGGTTTAAAGCATCGATGTTGTGGGCATTACAAATGACATCTTGATATAGGAACTTCCCTCACATATCACAAGAAACTTCCGTTGCTTGAAAAGATATTAATAAGGACGAAGATAAAAGAAAATTAATGATTGGGATGTTATACTTATGCAAAGCCTTCTAGATCTAGTTAGGAGAATGATTGGATGATAAATTAAATGCACCTCGATCTCCTTTGTTTTTAATGGAACCTACTACCTAGTACTTTGTTGTGGTTTATTGGTGTTTTATTATATCTACTTTATTGTGGTTTGTTAGCTGTTACTTCTATATATGTTAAACACTTTCACTTGTTTAATCGACTCTTTTTTTAGTTGAAAACAAAACCTTTATATATAAATTGAATAATTAATATTTCTCAAATACATCTAAATTAATATTTGAAATGTAATTCCATCCACTCACTTTTTGCTATGACTTACTTATATATAATATATTACCTATTACATATTAATTGAAGACTCTTCAATATACAATTCTAGAGTCTTGTATAATAATTATATGCTCTTGTAGAATTATTCTATTTAAAATGTCTTGATAGTAGTTTGAGAAATGAAATCAAGCTTTACAATTTTCTCTTAGTACTTCTTTGCTTAAAACTTGGTTAAGCCGACGTGACATAATTTTCCAATGAAATTTGATGCGAATAACATCTGCCAGCTTTTAAATAACTCATTCTCCCTCTCCCACACTGCCTTTATAACTACAGTTTTGTCTATAGTGAGCTTATTATTATTATTTCCTTTTGCATTCGAACATGAAAAGTGATGTCAATGGAGGTTTCCCACGTCTCTCATCTCCCTCACTTGGAACCCTGAAATACGGCTTTGTTGTTTTGATAAAATTGTTATCATTATCAGAAACTTTATTCTAATTTGGATTAAACTTTTTGAGAGACTTTGTCTTTGAACTAGGACATTATCAGAAACATTATAAGAGAATTGCACATTTAACCTTATTCAAATTCTCATCTCTTTTGCAGATAACATTTGTTAGAGCATAACAAGGTGCAATTTAAAGCTATACAGTTTCACTTAAGAAGGATATTTTCACCTTTCATTAATTAAACTCTTGCATTCTCAAATTTAAGTTATTCTAATAATACTCTACCTTTTCTTACTATGGAAATGATGAAAATTAGAAGCACATATTAGTAAAGAAGGCGGATCCATTATGATGGAAAAAAATGTAGCCCTTTTAGTTTTGCAATGGTAAAAATTGAGAAAAATATAACTTGATTTTTTCGTTTCTGTAATGATAATCTTGTACTGCATAGCTGGATTTTGATGTTCAAAGTGACCTCTTCCATTAAAGTTATGTGATAGTCGAAAAAAATATGTGAATATCATTCGATGATCAAACTTTAGTTTCCAAGTCAAAAATGTATATTAACTATTAAAAATACATGGATTAATTTAAATTATACATTTCCGAGATTGAAAATAAACAACTTCTTTAATAAGTCCTTGACCTCCTACTGATGATCCTTAGATAAATAAAGATCAATCCTTACACCCCATGAACAACTACTACATGTCCCATTTTCAACGCAAAATATGACTATTTAATCATTCTTACTTCATCCTTCTTATAGAGACAACAATAAAAGGCAAAAAAAAGTATGCTAATTGACAATTAAAGTTCTAGGTTGTAACAAATGTTGATATTTATTATTTAAAAAATTACATAAATTTTTATGGTGGGTTTTTCTCTATTGTAGATTTCATTATGTATATTTTCTCGAATCACATTATAATTACAAATCTATATGGGATTTTCTAGTTGATTGAATCTATATGATTTTAACAAACTTAATATTTATAAATCTTTGCACCTTTGTTGTATAGTTTTAAACCAACAAAACAAATGCTACATTTAATCGATTTCATAGTTTATCGTAGATACAATTATGTTTCATAAATATCAATTGTACAATAATCCATTGGATCTTTACTAATCAAATGAATGATCCAAAAACAACATTAAAGTTTGTGAGAAGATTAAAACACTATTTCAAATTATAGTTAAAAAACAAAAATATTGCAAAAATTGAAAGAAATGACTCACTAGTGCAAGCTTGCAATTATGTAGAAAATGAATTCCAACTTCCAACTTCTAGGCCTTCGAGTTCAACCTTCAAGTTTTACCTTTCTTATAGAATCTCAAATCCAATGTTTGTAGTTTAATTTAAATATTTAAATAATCAAACAAATAAAAATGAAAGAAAGCTAAATCAAACTAAAATAATTAAAAATCAAAACTAATAGATGTTTCTATTTTATAAATGAGATATTAATATGTTTTTGTTTTATTAATAAGATATTAACATATTTTAATTATTTTAAATCTAAAGTTTCTATTTTTGTTGACATTATGTGTCATGAATCTCACAAATTCATAGTAGAGTAGCGTGAGCGAGTAGAGAAACGTGATCATGGTATTATAACCATCCCCTTTGGCTTCCCCTGTCACAAGTTGGACTTGGGTGCAAAGGATCACCGAGCCATTAAAATTAATGCCCTCATGGAATGAAAACACTCCACATCTCAAAATTCATGATAACATTGTTGACAGGAAAAGAATAGATTCAAATAAATGGTTGGGGGTAACTTTGGAGGTCTCGGACCAAATATCGATTTTGTGCGAGATTGGTGCAAAACAAAGTGGGCATGCAAGGTGGAAGTTCTAGCACTTGCAAGGGGGATTTTCTCTTTTTTATAGGAAGAATATGACCCATAAAAGGTTTTCTTGGGGCTACCCTAGATTTATGGGAAAGCTTCTCTCGACCTTATGCGATGGTGTCCCTACTTTGAATATGGAGTACTCTTTCCTTGAACTCCTGGTTTGGATTCTTTGCCCAACCTTTTCCTTGGAGTTCTAGGAATATGAGGTGTTTTTGGGATAACTTTGAGCCATGGGTGTGCTCATTGTTGTTTATCCTAATATAAAGGCCAGATCTAGACTAGTTTTTGTGAGGTTGTGCATCAACGTCCCCATTAGAGCCACAATGCCTATGAATTTTGTTCTAGATACTTCTTATGAAAAATGTCTATAGAAATTTGAGATTGAAAAGTCAAATATTGTTTGTGAAATATTGAGGAGGGTTGGGTTTGATGAAAATTTTTGTCATTGTGATGATGGCATGATCCAAATAGAGGATGGTAGAGAGGATTGATTACACCGTGAATCGGGTTGTTGACTTTTTAGAAGATGATGAGTCGAGATAGTGAGGAAAATAATCTGCTATCCAATTTTTCCCATCAGGAAAAAATTAAAGGGTTGGTTCAGTCATGTCATGTCAAATTCGACCCCATAAATCGGGTTACGGAAGGCTCGCAATGGCAATGGAAGGTGGGAAAATGAATGACCAATAGAAATTTTGAAGAAAGGGTTTCCACATGGACTCAGTAAGTCAAAATCAAGCCCGAGAGAGGGTTGACTTGAAGAAAAGAAACATAGCTGTGAAAGGTGCCAAGTGCCACCTCAACGCACTTTCAAAATGTGCAACAAAAGCGGAGACCCAGGGACGCGATTGACCCCCATGTGGATATCAATGCATATAATTTGTTCACTTGAGGCCCAAATGAGCTAAGTATAAAAAACAAAAGGTGGAAGCCTCCCCATGCCTCATCAGGTGAACCATCAAGGGTAGAATATAAAAGCGGGGTCCCCAAATGAGCGTAGGCCCTCCACATGGTCAAAGACCGATAAGGTAGAACCGTAGTTGAAAATTCTAAGAGCCGGTGGAAGGCTCCACGTGCCTCATCGGCACCTTCAAGGGTAAAATATAGAAGTGGAGACCCAAACATGCACTTGACCTCCACATGCCAAATCAATGCAACTTCAAAGGTAAATCCAAAAGGTAGGTCCCCAAATGTGCGTTGGCCCTCCACATGTCTAGGGTCCAACATAGTTGCTCCTAAACAGAAGGGACTTAGCCAAAACACAAAGAAAGAAGAGCAGTCTCCCAAATGATGCGAAGTGTCCAACCACTAAAAATTCAAGAGGGAAAGGAGGGGGTAAAGTCTTGGAATGCCGCAGGGTTTCCACCTAGAGCTAACTACAAAGGTCCAACTCGAAAGGGGTTTTGACATTATATATAGTGGGGCCCTTTACTCACCCAAGGGAACGAAGCAACATGTTCATGGACGATGCCAAGTGTCGACATGTCACATTCCCAAGACCCTAAAAGGAAGCAAAAATCTTAAGAATGCGCGGGGATTCCACGTGGATCTTGAACGGATAGACTCCAAACCCAAAGCAATTTGGAAAATATTGGCGGAAGGTGGATTCAATGAAAGATGAATCATGATGACGACCAAGAATTTTAAATACAATCCGTGATTTTTGAGGTTGTCAGACTTCTCATCTACTACCATAATGAAGTATTGACTTCCTTTCTTGCCCAACAAAGAACAACACATGGAGGCATGGGTTTTGCAATGGAAACCATCATTGTTGCAGGAGAATTCAATGCATTTTCTTGGGTGGTTGGAGTAGTTTTTGAATTTCTTCTATCTCCCTCTCTCATTCCTCCTCTATATTGTAAGGAGGGGCATTTTTTAAAAAAGGTTGGTCATTTTTTCTCTCTGCCCCCTTTCTACTTCTTTCCTAGGGTCAAATGTGGAGCTTAAGCCTCCTCTTTTGCTTTGCAATGGAATTTTCTTACGTATTTCCAACTCGATGATGTACTTGTGTGAATTCATGGAGCAATAAAATTTGTTTTGTGTTGCATTTTTTCCATCCTTTGCTTATTTCATTGTCTCTTCTTTCCTCTCACCATTGTAGGTTATACTGTGTATATTTATGATGTCTATTGCATGTTTTGAGAGATGTGTTTAATGGGTTGGAAGTGGTGTTACAGTGAACTTTATCTTTGGCCCGTGATGCATCTTGTCCATCCTCTCCATTTCTCACCTCTCTCCATTTCAGGAAGTTGGGTTTGTGATCAAAACCATCCTTTTCTAATGTATCATCACTTTAGTGTAGGCTTTGTTTTCATACACTCTCTCTCCCTGGTCCCTTGGAAAGTTATATTAGGATTAGATAGTTTTCTTGCATTAGAGTAGATTGTGGCAGGTAGTTTAGGAGTAGGAACCAACCTTCTCTGGAGGGTCATCTCAAGCCCACAAGTCCCACATCTTGAGAGATGATCCAATGTTACAAAAATTACATTGAATTCCTCACCGAAATGTAAGGTCATTCGAGGGTGTTGTAATTTTGCATCAACAGCTTTGGCACGCCTTAGGTTGGATGGGGTTGGAATAACCTTACTATTAGGAAATAAGAGATAAAATATGTGGAATAATCCCTTACAGAATCGCAAAAGAGAAATTAATATGCGAAAAATATTATAGATCACAAATAAAAGTGCATAGTAAATAACACAACACGAGAGAGACAAGATTTAATGTGGTTCACCCAATTTGGGCTACGTCCACCAAAAATCACTTGCTGCGATTTTATTACAAGCCTCCACTCTCTCAATACAATACCCGAGATCCGTTTGGAGCTATGCTCAACAAACTCTCTGAGAATTCACACCCGAATTCAAAACACATCTAGAATACATTTGCTTGTACATCTATAATATGCATAAGACCATATAAATAAACAATCGCCTCAGACGAGTTTGATACAAAACCGTGGGTATCAAAACCAAGGGAAAAAGAATGGGTATAAAAACAATGGGAAAAATAATAAGAATAAAGGTATTGCCGGATACAAAGGTGTTTCACAGATTTCCGAAAAAATACCATAAAATGCATGCTCCTAAAAATAGCCATAAAAACAGCCGAGTGTAACACATAGAAGGTGTACCACATTCTAACATGCAAATAGGCTCCAAAACATAACACTTACCACTTCAATTCATCAGGTTTGATGTGCTCTTGGTGAAGATTTCATCCTTTGGAGGCATTCCCAAGCACATTTGGTGACTCCATCTAGTCAACAACCCATTCTTTGAGTTACAGATGTTCCTTCCATCCATTTTCACCCATTCTATTTCCACATCTTTTATCTTCTTCCATTACATGAAGTTATGCAATAATGACTTCATTTCCATCTTAAAATTCACACTTACAATAGCAAAGTGGTGTATTCCACATCTAATATATTTCACAACTCCTCCATATTAGCATTATGATCGATTCAGAACCATTATGCTTACCCATATGAGAAATGTCAAAACTAGTTTAGTTATGTAGCATATCGGAACAAGGGTATACATACAATGACAATAGTCAAATGGAGAATGTTGATCTACTTGAAAAGATTAAAAGAATGGAGGCTAGCATGGTTCAATCCAAGGCTACAACACGAGATGAAAGCATGCGGGATTGGTTGTAGGGAACCTTGTCCATGGGTTGGCCCTATGCCAAGACATTTCAGCCCACAGGAGAAGATTGACTTCATGGTTGAAATGTTGCCTCAACTTGTATAGTGAACTGAGGAGATAGAAGCTTGTGAACTTAGTGCTATGAAATCTTGTCAATGGGTAAGTCCTACACCATCATCTAGTCATTTTATGTCGATTCCACAAGCAGCACTATGTCAACCTAAGCTTCGGTTCCCAAGCTTCCCATCTGTTGCTTCTATTGTTGAACTCCCTTCTCCATCTTCTAGTCTCCCATCCCATCTTAATTTCCCTACCATTTTCCCTTCCAAATTAAATTCCCCTTCATAAGAGCCAAAGTAATATCTTCCCCTCCATCAAAAATAAAGCAACAACTAGTTGAGACCCCACCCACCACTCCTCCTACTTTCCCGATTCCATTGCGGAAAGAGACTCAAAAATGTAGTCAAGGAGAATAGCAAGAAGAAGAGCCAAAAAAATAATAAATGATTAGAATCTTGGTGAGATTGGCTCTTAGATTTGGAATTGAAAATATTCCCTTATTGGTTAAGCTTATAGAGGAGGTCAAAGTTGAAGAGCTAGTGGTGGCTAAGGCTGATTTTGTAGCAGCAGTGGAACAAGAAGATCAATAATCTGTATGATTTGAATGAAATGTAAATGATGGTACTTTATTTTAAGAGAATGTTTATCCAATTAAAAATACACAATCATCCCAAGTGAGGGTAGAATAAGCTACTCCCAATCAAAAGAGGAGGATTATATTCTTGTTATGGAGGAGAACCATATAGTTTCGGAGGTTTCAAGTATAGAGTAGGACACGAAGAACCTTCATTATTCCTCCCACTTCATCCCCTTCAAGGTCTAGTGTCGAAGAAGAGTTTGAACTTTCAAACTCCATGCTCGAAGATGAGGGGAACCATGGTGATAAAATTACATATCCGAGGAAACCATGGAGGAGGTCGAACACTTGTAGTAGGGCAACAAGGAGGTAGATTATTTGTCTAACTTAGAGGATTTCTTTGATAGAGAGGATCCCATGGAGATTGAATCCTTTTATCCTCCATCACCTACCTTCCAAGCACATGATCTTATTGTCAAAAGGAGGACATTCGAGTTATAGTAGCTGCATTTCACAACAGCTCTATAGAACCAAGGTTCAAAGATTTGTATCTTCCATGTTATTCTCGGGAGGAGGAAGGGAACAAAGATGAAACACATTGCATACCTGTCATCAAGGAAGAGCTTCATCTTCTTGCAAAATCATAGTAAAGAAAAAAATCATCTTGCAAGTAGCCTCGTTTTTCAAGAAGGTACACAAGAAGACTCCATTTTGGAGTTGAATTTCATAACAAAGGACACATCCATCGAATTAGACTGTAAAATCAGGTACTTGGCTTCATTGGAGCCAAGGAGAATCTAATAGCATTCATGCCCACTTCAAGGTATAAGAATGAGTATCAAAGCACTAAGGGTCATGATCAACACCTCTAGGAGTCCAATGTCAATCAGCTTGAGAAGGTATTTGTCTTGTTTCTAGTTGACACATTGATGATTTGGGTGGAGGATTGGCCCTCGCTTGTCGAGTTTTCAATCATAATAAAATTCATGTTCAGCACCAAATCATATACATGGCTGCCTATTTTCAGAAAGGAAGCTACTTCTCCCTACTAGTTGAAGGATTTGTGTGAGTTCCTTTAATTTAGGTTAGCGTAGAGTAGGTAGGTTTGTTTTAAGCGGAGAAGAAGTGCTTTTGCACACTTTGCATGTTCCACTTACATGTATGATCTTTCCCGTTTGCATAGTGTCTTGTTGTAGTTGAGGTTTTAGTTTCCTAAGTGCCTTTGCACAAGTTTTGTTTCTCCCAAGCTGTATCATTGTGTAGTTGATTGTGCCTCAAAGGTGAATATTGTACCGATCTATTTTAGGGACGGGAAAAAGCTCTAGGTTAAGAAAATATTCTACTCTCATAAATCTCACCTTTAATATTTTCTTATGAAAATTGAGAGCGCAAACAGTGGAGCAAGTTAAGGGCCAACATGTTGTAAGCGATCGGGATTAAGGTTTCAGAACAAGATCGTACCAGTTATCATTCATGACTCCATGCCCAATGGATACTTCAAGGAAACTAATATTTTCACCTAAACGGCGGTGATCCTGAGAGTCACCAAATTGTTATCCAATTTTGCCCCTCACAAAAAAATAATCAAACACGATCTTACACATGAGAAACTTGAAGGGTTGGTTTAGTCATGCGAGCTCACATTCGAACCCAAAAATCAGGTTACAAGAATTCCTGAAATTGTAATAGAAGGTGGGAAAATGAATGGCCAATATAAATTTCAAGAAAGGGTTTCCACGTGGACTCCGTAAGTCAAAATCAAGCCCAGAGCGAGTCGATTCGAAGCAAAGCAACAGATCCGTAGAAGGTTCCACGTGTTAGCTCAGCACACTTTCAAAAGTGAAAAAAGTGGATATCCTAAGGATGCGCTTGACCCCCACGTGGATCTCAGCGCATATAATTTATTCACTCGAGGCAAAAATCAGCTAAGTATAAAAAATAAAAGGCCAACAGAAACCTACTCTTAGCTCATCAGCGCACCTTCAAGGGTAAAATAAAAAAGTAGGGTTCCCAAAGGAGTGCGAACCTTCACCGTGTCGAGCCAAAAAGGCGAACCGACCGCTAAAAATTCTAAGAGCTAATGGAAGCCTCCAAGTGCCTCATTAGTGCACCTTCAAGGGTAAAATACGAAGCGGAGAGCCAAACGTGTGCTTGACCTCGTGCGTGCTTCATCAGCATAACCTCAAAGGTAAAACCAAATGGTAGGTCCTCAAATGAGTGCTGGCCCTCCACATGTCTAGGGTCTAACATAGTTTCTCCTAAATAGAAGGGAGTTAGCCAAAACATAAAGAAAGCGAGAGCAGCCTTGCAAATGATGCCAAGTATCCAACAACCATAACTTCAAGAGGGAAAGGAGGGGGTAAAGTCTTGGAAGCCCACAAGGTTTTCACATGGAGCTAAGTTTAACCATTAGCGAAGCCTCCACTTGTCTCTTCGACGCACTTTTGGTATTCTGCTCAAAAGCGAGGTCCCCAAACGAGCACAGCACTCCACGTGGTGAGAACCTAAGAAAGTTGCACCGGTAGTTAAAAATTCTAAATATGGAAAAATCTAGTGGAAGCATCCACGTGCCTCATTAGTGTAAATTCAATGGTGAAATCTAAAGGCAGGTCCCCAAACGTGCGTTGTCCCTCCACGTGTCTAGGGTCCGACATAGTTTGTCTTAAATAGGACATAGCCAAAACACAAAGAAAGTAGAGTAGGCTCGTGGATGATGCTAAGTGTCCAACCATCACAACTTCAAGAGTGAAAGGAGGGGATAAATTATTTGGAGCCCACACGGTTTCCAGGTGGAGCTAACTACAAAGGTCCCACATGAAAGGGGTTTTGACATTATATATAGTGGGACCCTCTACTCACCCAAGGGAATGAAGCAACATGTTTTTAGATAGTTTCAAGTGTCATCACGTCGCATTCCCAAGACACTAAAAGGAAGAAAAAATATTAAGAATACGAGGGGCTTCCACATGGATCTTGCACAGATAGACTCCAAACCCAAAGTAGTTTGGAAAATATTTATGAAAGGTCGAGTTCAATGAGAGATGAATCATGAAGGCCAGCAAGAATTTAAAATATAGTCCTCCATTTTTGAGACTCTCGTGCTTCTCATCTACCACCTGAATGAAGTATGGGCTTCCTTTCTTGTCCAACAAGGAGCAACACATGGAGGCATGGGTTTTGCAGTGGAACCCATCATTGTTGCAAACAAATTTAATGCATTTTCTTGGGTGGTTAGAATAGGTTTTCAAATTTCTTCTATCTCCCTCTCTCATTCCTGCTATATATTGTAAGGAGGGGCATTTTTAAAAAAGGTTGGTGATTTTTGCTCTCACCCCATATCTCCTTCTTCCCTAGGTTCCAATGTGGAGCTTAAGCCTCCTCTCTTTGCTTTGTAATGGAATTTTCTTACCTCTTTCCCACCGATGATGTACTGTGTGAACTCATGGAGCAATAAAATATGTTTTGTGATGCATTTTGTCCATCCTTTTCTTATTTTATTGTCTTTTCTTTCCTCTAACCATTGTAAGTTATACATGCATATTTCTAAATGTTTATTCGAAGTTTTGAGAGATGTGTTTAATGGGTTTGAAGTGTTGTTCTATGTGACATTTTTCTTTGTCCTATGATTCATCTTGTCCATCCTCTCCATTGCTCACCTCTCTCCATTTCAAGTAGTTGGATTTGTGATCAGCAACCTCCTTTTCTGGTGTATCACCACTTTAGTGTAGGCTTTGTTTTCATGCACTCTCTCTCCTTAGTCCCTTGGAAAGTTAGATTAGGATTAGATAGTTTTCCTGCATTAGAGTAGATTGTGGCAGGTAGTTTAGGAGTAAGAACCAACCTTCTCTAGAGGGTCATCTCAAGCCCACAAGTCCCACAACTTGAGAGATGATCCAATGTTACACAAATTACATTGAATGCCCCACTCACATCTAAGGCCATTCGGGGTGTTTTAATTTTTGTCAACAATAACAAGGATGAACAAGAAATTGAGCGTGCATCTTTTCGCATCTTGTGGAATTCAGGGAAGGTTGGAGGTTTGGTGAGAAAATTTGATGCCCACATGGTTGGGGTAGTGTCACTTGTTTTGGCTGGCTCAAAACCATATTCGTTTGAAATTCAAATTTGGCGATTGGGATGGACTCTTGTAATGAGGGTGGGGTTGGTTGCTCATTCACATGCGAAGTGGCGAGTGAATTGGAGAGGAATGTTGAGTCATTCAACAACTTCCAAGGAGGATGGGGAAAATGAGTGAGAAGATACAATTAAAATTTTAAATCCAATAAAAATTAATGTCAATGAATTCATGACATGTAAAGGTAATGTGGCGATGTCCATGTGGATCTACGGGTAGGTGGATCCTCGGATCTGTGGAACATACACACAGACAAATATTCATGATTAAAATTTTAATACACATGTCATATTGACAGTTAAATTACATTTTCACAAGTCACCCATGAAAATAATTTTTGTAAGTGGTTGTATGTTAACATTTAAAATGACTAAAATGTCTAAATGCCTCGCAAAATCTAGCACTATTCAAGAGAGAATTATCAAAGGTGATGATGAGTAAACCCTCCGTCAAGTACTACTTAACTTTGTGGATTTATTTGAATTTGGTTACATTTATGTGTCATGATTTGACACATCTTTAGCCATGCAAAATATCATCCTACACCTTGATGCCAAATCGGTGCAAAGTAAAAAATCAAGAATATGCATCCTAAAGTCATCCTCATTATGAAGGAAATCCAAAAATCTTGGATGTTGGTTTCATTTGTGCTCCTATAAATTTCTTAACTGGGTTTGTAGAAATTTCCTTGTGTGAAATAATTTAATGGAAATATTATTGTAGTATGAACTTATCGGACATAAGAAAAGTCATTCTTTAAGTATGTTTATTGATTTTACTCCTTGATATGAGAAGTTTTCTTTCACAGATTGATTTGTTATATCTACCCAAATTAAAATCAACCCCACTAATAGAGATAAAACATATTTTACTATTTTATGGGAAAAGGTCTTCTATAAGGTTATGCATTTTGGGTTAAAGGGCATTGTGGAAACATGTATTAATGCACTATGAATGTATATATTGCATGATTACATACAAAAGTTTTTTGTGGACTATGTTGGTGGTTTAAAACACTACATGCTTAGTAATGATATGATCATGATCACTAAAGCATATCCACTAAAATATATAATATATCACACCAACTTATCTAAAAAATATACATATCGGTTATGTTACTTCTTTAGTTTTACCTAAATTATGTTTCTCCAAAATCTATAAAGGGACAGGTCATTATTGATTAGTTAGTGGAGGTACCCATATTTTTCTCTTCCCCTATTTATGAATAATTCTATGACACATTCACCATATATACTATCAACATGAAAACCTACAACATGTATTTTGATAGCTCAAAATGTTTATTTGGAGTAAGAGCATGCATTGTGCTAACTTTGATATGAGCATACAATATAAAACACACAATAAAGTTTATTACTATTGATAAATGTATAGCACACATGGCCTATGTTATCCTAAAATTAGAAAATCAATCCTTGTTGAAACTCCCAATATTTTGTCCATAAGTCTATTCTAAGTAAGTGGTTTCAACCACCCACTTGTAATAATGAAGTTATTTAAATTTAGTAGATCTATCATAGTGGAGCACTAATAAATTACTAACATTCCCCAATTTAGTATGAACATAGGAAAAGAGTAACATATCATCCAAATGATACTCCTTGAAATCAATTGTTAGACCATGTACAACTCCATCAAGTTGTCTCATGATCCTCGTAGTGGTTTATTTCTCTAGATGAATTTTGAGGGACATTTCCTAGACCCGTTTCCCCTAACTCCCGAATTATAAATCTTACAGATTCCTAGAGCTCCCAAAATAAAAAGATAACAATTAATTTTGAGTTTACTTCTAAATATTCTCTTTCCCCCAAGATCTAGATTCTTTTGAATATGCTTATTTTTTAGATAAGGGTAGAGAGGTGTTTGTTGGATGGGACCCTATGCATGTAAAAATAGGCTGAATACATAGATAAAACCATCATAACAATGAGATAAAAAAGGAAAATATCTACCCCACACCATAAAGCAATATTTCAAGAGAGAAACAATGGAATTTTTAGAATTAATATTTTTGAAATAGGCCACTCTTGACAAAAATGAGACATCCTCTATAGGAGGATCAACCATAAAAATGAGAGATGCGCCTATGATTTCTAGATGCGACAAGGATCAAAGCATATTTCACAACCAACTAATTTCTATCGAATTAGGAGGGCTAAAAATTTAGTGATGAAATCCTAATTCCTAGAGCCATCCCAAAAATAAAAAATCTTCATACCTTTAGTGTTACATGGAGTAGATTGTTTAGGCTTTGGGCCCATATTATTATGAATACTCAACACAATTTAAAACAATCCATGTGGAGTTTCACTTTGATTTTATTCCTTTTCCAATGGTTCACTATTCAAATGAGTATTTAAATCCTTCAACTTTTCAAAGTTATTTAATTTAATTAAATTTAGATACTAATGTCCACAAAGGCCAAGAATGTCCTATAGGATAGAAAAATACAAAGGAAGAACCTAGAACATAAACGGAGTGTCAAATCATATCCATAAATAGTAAAAAAAGGAAACAAAAAATCAATCGTTAGATGGTTGAAGAGCTTGAAACCAATAGAAATTGGTTTTTCTAACACATCTGGACTAGGTTGTTTGCATATGAGATATCTTAAGATTACTGAAATTAGTAATTCATAAGTAAGAAATGACATGTTTGTAGTCACTTCTATTTTAGGTCTACAATTTGAGATCTCCACTTGTCCCAAAAAGGACAAGTAGACATTCATTTAGGGAAGGGGCAAGCGGAAGCTTGGACTAGACATCTTCCGCTAATCATGAAACTCCTTCCACATAGTCTACACCTCTTTCCCCTGATCATCCTAACCATCCAAAAAGCTTTTCCACCATTACTCCTGCACATTCCACTATTCCTCCTCTGTCGTCGGTAAAGAGACAACCAACGTCGACACACATCTATCCATAGTTTCTAAAGATGTAACGCCCACAATTTCAACATTCTAAAACCACATTAAACCTTAAATATTTATCTAGAAAGTAACAAAAAAATTTTAAATTTTTACAACAATTTCAATGGTGTCAAACCCTATAATACGTTTAATTGACCCCTACCAATCTGCTACATTACATTGGATGGATCAGGTCTAGATTAATAATTAAATATTCTTAACCCATTTCTAAAGTCAATTTTAGTTACAATCCTCTAGAAATGTGTCCATTAATTCTTTTACTTGGTTAAATAGTTTTACCCCTCTCAAATTAACATTCAAACCCGCATTTATTAATCCCCTATCCTTCGTTACCTTACTCCCTTTAAAATATTAGCCTTATTGTCCATTAAATAATTTACTAAAACATACTAAGAGAGTCACATAATTAACTTAACATACTAGGGTACTAAGTGGCCCCATTCACCCATTTTCAGATGCATTTAAATTATTTAAAAGCCCATTATATGTATTCTCACCTAACAATTGGAGGGTTGATTCTTAACCCTTGGATTAAATCAATTGTGGCCACTAGATCTTAGAGTTCCAAACTAACCCTAACCATCCTTATGAAATTTCATTTAACATTTTTCCCTTGCCCTAGCCTCCTCATTTGGTCTCTTTTCTTTTCTTTGATTTGCAAGTTGGAGGAGTGGAAGCCATGAAGGTAAGGAGTGAAACCATGGAGGGATTCATTGGATCTAGCTTAGTTTAGTTTATTCATGGATTTGTTATTGTAATGTCTTCTATTTGTTGATTGTAGAGATTCCACCCTAATCTAGAGTAGTTATTTAGTTATTTCTATTTTGAGTTCTTTATTTGGAAAAACACCATTACCATTGAATCTATGAGATTTAATACACTTAAATTCCCATTCAAGGATTGACATGCTTAAACAATGAGTTTTTTCCCATATGGTTTGCTGGTGGTTTCCTTTTTATGTTTTATAGGCTCATATTTTAATTAAATCAAGTTCAAATTTGCATAGTCACAGATTTTACTTTTCTGCCGAAAGTGATGAAACTCCTTCCCTCCCGAGTAGGTCGGAGGTCTTGTAATCGCCGCACTTTGTGGGTGACGATTCGAAACTACCACTCTATCTAGGTAGCAGTTCAATACCTTTGCTCTGATAAGGTTGGTAGTCAAGAGGCTGCGACTTTGCACAAGGCGGTGTTCTGTTCATTTGAAAACAAAAGCATAATTTCATCAATTTTTCCAAAAACAAATTCTACTAGGGTGGTTTATAGTTTAACCTTAGCTTAAATTTATATGCCTATAGTCATTAGTTGAGAGGTTAAAAACATTTATTCATTCCATGACTTAAATCACTAAGTACATAGATTTTTATTTCAATAGTATATAAGAAAACAACTACAAGAATAATTTTCCAATAAAAATACTTTCAATCTCAAATGAAGGAATAAATTTCAATCTATTTATGAGTATCATTACTTTCCTTTCCACAAGGATGTAATCCTTCAACAAGGTAATTCATTATAATTTAGTGCATTCTTCCATTAAAAAAACAACCATTTATTCAAATAAATCACAAACAACTATATTACATTTCATATTTGCTAAGAATACATTCTCAATGATTTACAACTTCCAAGTTCTCCCTTCATTCTTACAATAATGTAAACTCCTACAAGTAACAATGAACTTTCCATTTTTTTCTTTCATGAGCATAGCTCATTTTCTTACAATACAAAAATATTTCTTTCCAACAATACATTACAACTTGATAAATAAAATATACAATACAACCTTCTTTAAAATGCAAGATTACTAGCCTTCCACCTTAAGTGGGAACTACATGAAAAGTTTTTACAATAAAGGATTTCCTTTTTGACTTCTACAATTGCTCCAAGTCCCAAATCTTCAACAAGAGCTCCACCATTTTCTTCACTTCAAGCACAACAAAAAATAAGGGGGGGTAGGCAACGCTCTCCGCCCAACCAATAATCGAATGAGGAGAAGAAGATATCCTATTCATTGGGCCCCCGAGCCCCAATTAAAGAGCAATAAGAAATGGATACAACCCATTACAAACTAACACAATGCTTCCACATCACAATACACATTTTCATAACCATTTAACACACATTCAAGAACAAAGATAACAATCACAAGAATGCAACTTTCAAAATACAAAAGTTTTGAAAACTCAAAGCCAATGGAGCAAGGAACTATGGGTAGATCACTTATTTCTCCCAATTGGAATAGGTGCCCACTTAAAACCCTGCTAAAGCACAACTCAAAACCCCTACAAAAATCTTATGCCTCCCTCAAGATCCCCTTATACCTCCCTAGAATATTTTATGTCTCCCTTAAATGAACCATATAATAAATGAAAGCATTTTTTTCTTACAAAAAAGGTGGGGCACCCATCCCAACTGCCTCCCAAAACATGAAAAAAAAACTATTATACCTCCCCCAAAATAAAATCCCCACAAGCTTCTCCTACACCATACTTATGCATTCTACCCATGATTCCAAAAAGCACACAAAGCATTCACTTGCATACAATACACACACAAAAAAAAAAAAGTAAAAAGGTGTAGTTCCTAACTTTCTATAGAAAGTACTTAATCAAAGAATCACACTCCCGGATCCTTCAAGCTCAATCCAATTGTAACAAGCTCCAACACTTTAACAAGCACTTTATAAAATCTATAACTCAAAAATATAAGTGCACAATAAAATGAAGTATCCCCTAAACTAACAAAGGATCAATCATATATAGAAAAAGAGAAGAGGAGGGTGAGATGGCTCCATGTAGGATGCAACATCATTTATCCTCAACTCCACACACAAGTAAAACATAAACCCCAAGGGATAATAAATTTGTTGTTGGAGGGAATGACAACTATGTTACACACTCAAACCCAAACCCACACCCACACCCCTAAAGAACACAATTTGAGACCCTTGTAAGAAAAGTGCAATAAATATCACTTTTTCCCTTACAAAACATATAATGGGGTCGATTCTTGACACCCCAACCCATAGGTGTAGTTGGTGAATGAAATTAAGAGGTGTGGAACAAGCTTAACTTGTCCCAAAAAGCCTCCAAAAATGGCCCTTAAGCCCAAATCCGAATTTTCCAAACAAGGTAAAGTGCACAACACTCACTCAAAGTCAAATAAACTCAACTTAAATCACAAGATCCAAAGGAGCAACTACCGTAATGAATGGCTCCTTTTATCACATCCCCCAATTAACTTAATCAACATGATTAATCCACTTAACTAAGGCACATTAATCAATAATGATTAAATGAATTGCATCAAAAATAAATCACATAATCCAAAATAAATAAAAGAAAAGGGAACAAAACACACACATAGCCCATGGTCACATTTGGAGGTCACTCCCCCATGGACCGCCCCCAAAAAAAAAAAAAAAAAAAAACTAAAACATCAACAAAAATAACATTACACAAGCTACCACGGTGACACATCGTTGTTGTATCCATCCAATATTCCATTGTGGTTGGTCTCCTAACCTCCCTTTGTTTGTTGTGATACAATTACCTACAAAATCACACAATACCACCTTTGGCCTCATTTTCGCATCAAATACATCAAAGATAAAATATATGTACATACATCAATAAACATCCTCATATGACTAAATCATCATATAAATTTAAGAGTTCTATTATTTGTTAATAATTTCAACAACATCTCAATTCTACCATTTCATAGATATAAACGATATCACGAGATTAGCTCAAATGCTAAATCATAGTCAACATGACGATAATTACGAATTTTAGTAAATATATATGTTAACAACACATCATCATCATTAATATAAGATGTCTCTTTATGTCTCTAAGACTCCACACAAATCATACTACGAATCATAACCCATCAATAGTAAGAATATCTCTATCATCTAACACCATGCTAAACCAAAATTATATGATAATATCCATGTCTATAGTCAACAATAATCAAAATATAAATTTGATAAGTGTTGGAGAGGAGTCGATGCCATTGAAAATTTTAGCACTTTCGTGAAAAAATGGGGAAATCGAAACTTGGTTATGATAGATGGCATTAGTGAGGTGACCTAAGCTGGGAGATTCTTTTAGTTCAATTTTTGTTACTTTGGATTAATTAATGCCTACATGTAATTTTCAGCTATGTGTGCTATTACAAAACGTAACAGATCACATAGTCTCAATTTCATGATTTTCTTCATGAAAAGAACACAAAGCTTCAAAGGAAATATATGTAATCTTGATGAAGACCGAAAATACAGGATAGTTGAATTGTTAAGTTTTGAACATCAATCATAGTTGAAGATTATAGTAGTATCAAATTTCATTACTAAGGTTACAGGTATTTTAAAGTTCTTTTCTTCATGAATAAATACATTGAATTATGTTATTGAGTTGTTTAATTCATTATATAATCCATATTCAAAGATGAAAATGAAGAAGGAAGTACACAACTCGGTTTAGAATTCAATGTTTTATTCATAAGTAATTTCAAATGTTCCCACACAAGGCATGGGATGTAAATCAAAAGTAAATTACAACTGCTAAAGTATGAGGTACATATGCATGAAAAAGAAAGTAAAGGAGTATGAAATAACCCATCATTGCCTTGGGTTTCTTTCGTTTTGGCTTGATGTATTTCTAGCCCCAGTTTTGCTCCATCTTCATCCTTACTTCTTAGCAATGGAACTGTACTTGAAAACAAGAAAAGGAAAGATTTTCAATCACAAGATCATGGTTAATCCATATTCCCATACTATCTAATGTCATGCAAGTGGATCTCCTAGCATCACGAGGTATAAGTTACATGAAGATCAAAGACATAACTGATAAAAACTATTTTGTAGCAATATAAATGAATCATTCACTTTGAGAAAAACAAAAGAGAAAACTATGGAATAAAAGAGAGGCCAAAAATCCTAATGTTTTCTAATTTGTTTGTCTAAATGTGCAAGTACAAGTAAGAAGGAAATAAACACTAACTGTTGTGTGTATATATAAGAAGTATTACATTCTATAACTTGAATAAGAAAAGTACATTTATTTTAGTTCAGACTAAAGGTTGAAATACATAAAGATATGCTTGTACTAATCCATAAAAGAAATGCAGGTTTAGTGCTACAAATTCTAACAACTGAATGAGATAATATTACAAATGAAACATAAAATGGAAAATGGAATTTTAGAAAATTTTGAAGGGCTTTCCTTCACCATGTAAAATGGAAATTTTACATCTTTCCATAATGTTATTTCACAACTAATACATGCTTGAAAGTTGTAGATAAATCAAATAGTATAAAAAAGGAGATAATACATTGTATAGTCAAAGCTACAGATTCAGATAAATACAAGTTACTTCATGATAAAAATAACTTCGATTAACAACTAAGGATGAAAAGGGTGATTCATAATTAAGAGATATAGTACACAATGAAACATCGTAATGGACATCTATAGGATAAAATTCAAAGAAAGAGTACAAAGAACAAAATTCCATAGTCTCAAAAAAGGTTCAATCCAAAAGTAAATTGAGAATAGAGGTTCCATAAGAGATGAAAGATACCATAAATCAAAGTAAATTCAATGAAAATTAAGCAAATAAATTTCAAGAATATTTATATTTTCCAACACAAATTTTACTTGTATTTTTTATCAAAAAAGAAGTATGCTAAATAATTCTAGGGAACAAAATATCCTTTATAAATCAAGATCAAATAATGAAACATGTGATCAAATTCAACTACATGGAAAAATGCAAGAATGAAGCCTTGTGTTCTAAAAGTAAATACTCTTCATTAAAAGTAAAAAAGGGGTGAAAGATTCATGTTGTAGAAAAATCATGTGGGGATTTACCAATGAAATGAATATGGAGAAAACAAAATACCTATTACAGTTTAACTCATGTTATGTCATGAAACAATTGTCAATTTGAAATATTCATTAGATATCAAAGAAAGAGAACAACTTTAGGATAAAGGATTAGTTGAATGTAATCCTTTTTCAATCATAAAAGTAAATTCAAAGTAACATTTTTTTAAAACTACATTTAAGTAAAGTCCTTATGAATAAAGGCGGACAAGTGCATAGATTTCAAGATCAAAGAACAAAATTAATTTCTTCAAATTAATAATACCAATATATAGAATGATGATCATCAATCAAGCATTTAATGAGATGAAAATGAAATTCTATTTTTGAAATAATTTTAGCAAGTTTTAGAATATAGTTTAATGATCGGAATAAGGAAGTAGATCATTGATTACAAGTACCCAGTACAACCACAAATTTTCAATATTGATTTTGAATAAAATTCATAAAAAATAAACATAACATACCAATAATGAACAAAAATTGCAAGCTTGATGCGGGTGTGTATAGAAAAATTGGCTCAAGTGATTCCATATAAGTGAAACATCATTTGATAGATCGTTTCAAAAATGGAACTCCAGGTGCTTAAATCTTAAAAGTAACATATTTCACAAACTAAAATAAATCGGGTAGATTTTGGATAAAGACCAAAATGTCTCATTGTAGTGGAATGAGCTTCCCGGAATCAAATATGTAGTCTGGCCAAATACATCTTATGGGTATCCAAATAAAGATAAAAAATTTGAGCTCAGAAAAATGGTGAAATGCACAAGAACAAAGTCTACTAGCTAGAACATAAAAAACCTTACCAAGTTTTGCAAAGTCAAATGGAATCAAAATTCCAATTTTATAGTCAAAAAATGGCAATATTTGCTCCTCAGTTGAACCAAATGGAAATAACCACAAGAAATAGGAAAATCTATATTACATAATAAACCAAGATAAATCATAATGTATCTTAAAGGGTTTTAGGCTCGAGACATCATCCCTTTACAAAGGAAGATTCCCGGACATAAATAGCAACCATCCTATGAAAAATTATGAAGATTTATATAATGTTAGCATAGTCAAAATAGATTTATCAATCCTCGCTAATATGAAAAGGATAGTGCATAACTAATCAAAAAAGATCAAACTCAAGCATTTAATGAGTATTATGAACCACGATTCATACATTTCAAACAACATGGTCAAAAAATCCAAGTAATTCCATGCAAAGGCCCAACTTGAAAACCCTTATGGCGGCCAACTAGTTCAAAACTTCATAATGTCTTATAACACTAAGAAAATAAATAGAAATATAAGACACAAAACCAACATTTTGCTCTTCAGCTATTGCAACATTATAAATAAAATCAAGAATTTTTTTCCAGAAGAATCAAGAAGACATAATCTATTAAAAGCTTCAATTAAGTCAGGTTTTAAGGAGCTCAAATTTTCTAAACAAAATGGCATTAGCATAGGCTCAAACTCTAGGTCAAATACAACTTCTCCAATGACATGACACTCAAAGCTATAGTAAAAGGAGAGAAAGAATGCAATCAAGAAGTAAATACCAAAGCGTTTTCATAATATTATAAATCATGAAACTAAAACACCCAAAGCACAAAAACAAAAGTCATACTTAAAACTATGAGAAGCTTGCCTTTTCCATGAAAATCAATCAGAGAACTTAAAAAAGATACATTCTGATTTCATTTTCCAAGTTCGAAAAAATAATGATCTCTAGTTTCAAGATTCCCATAGAAATCAAATCCAACAAAAAACTAGATTCTGAAACTAGAAATAGCAAAGAAGTTCAATGGTAGCCACTTTTAAAAATATGAACATAGACCATCATAAAAGCTCTTTATGTGAATAAACCAGATTGAAGGCTACTAAACGAAATGGGCTTCACAAACAACTCACTCAAGCTCAACAAAGAAAAAATAAGGAAAACCATAGAAAATAATTTTTACCAATTTCAAGCTAGATGAATCAAAGAAATGGAGATCTAAAAATGGCTTCCTTCAGAATAATTTTTCCAGAGAAATATCAAAATTTAACAAGAAAATGATAAATAAGTGATAAGCTCAATGAGCTTATAACCAACTAACTCATATGGGGTTATCATCAATGGAAAAGGATCAAATCAAGTAACATCAATAGTCCACATGGTTAACTCCACATATTAACATCTAATCCTTTGTGAAAATCATAATGACAAATATCAAATGGCCATCATTAACTCACCAATTCCATACAAACTTCAAGCTTGAAATGTAAGTAAACCCTAACTCCACAAAGGGTAAAAGATCGACGATCATAAATGATTAGGAACATAGATTAACTCAATGGTAAATTTTCTTGAATTAAAATTTCCCAACTACCCAATCTAACATGCTCAAGATCAAGGAAGAAGATAAACTCATGGAGATGAAAAATAGACTACATTGTCAAACCTCACAACTCAACCCTGGGATGAAAATTTAATCATAAACTCAAAGCCACCAATAAAAGGGAAGGGGTGAGTCACCATGGGAAGGGGACAAACCCATATGATTTGAAATGATTATTTTCTTGACCTTGGTTAAGGTCTTATAACATATGCTAAAATAATCAAATACCACCAACAAAAACATGTTAAGATAATAAAAAGTGATGATAATATGTAAAAAGGTGATCGAATATAGTATGCAATGATATCAAAGAAGTGGTCGAGTGTAATATGACAATATTTCAAATTAGAAGACCATAAAGTTTATTCTAAATCATCAATGATTATGCCAAATGTCATCAAAGGAGTAAGATAAGTGTTTCACATCATAAGGTGGTCCCATAGTGGGAGATTTTAGAAAGTAAACAATAGATGATGTGTACACAAGTTCATTGTTCATGTGACCACTAGAAACAAATAGGAGGTCACATATGCAAGTTAAATGGAGCCCTTTTTTTTCAAGAGGCATATTACCTTATTTTCACAAAATAAGAGTAAATATTATTCACATCAAAACTCAAGGTGGTCCCCACAATGGGTGATGTGGAATTGATCAACTTTTGCTAAGTATAAGAGACAAGGAATTATTTTTATTTACAGGGAGATTAATTTTTGCATGTGTATCCAAGGGGCAGTTAAAGTATCTATTTTTGCAATTGCAATTGGATCAAGTTGTAGATGTCACATCAAGCACTAGAAGACATAGATTGCATGCATTGGAGAAGACTTTTCATAGAAAGAAAGGTTTATTATTAGCCAATTATTCACCCAACTTTATTAAAAATAGAATAGTCAACTATAGTTTGACTGAGTTGTATTTTGTAAACAAGGCTATTAATGCCTCATTGTATTAGCATGCTTATTTTTATTCCTTTATTTATTCATGATAAAGGATAAAAATAGGATGCATGGCGAGTACAATTTTAGTCTATTTTTAGGAAGGGTGGGATGAATAATTTTGTATATATTGTGTGCATTGACAAAGCACAAGAGGAGAATTTTTGGACATATGAGTGCTGAAGCAGATTTTTTTGTAGTTTTTCCCTTTGAATGAGAATTATATTCTGCCTTTCCAATAATTTGCAGTCTTGTGTATGTCTTATTAATCCTTGTGAATGTCAAATTCCCTGAGTTAATCATCCTACCTTATTGCAAATTTAGTAATTTCTACATGATATTAGTGTGCATGTGTATCTTAACAATATTGTTGTGAATTTTCCTCAATACATCAAGTGTTTACCTTAATATTCTACTTAAACTATTTGGTTTGTGCATCAAGAATTCATTCTCAGATATTTGTGCATGTACTCACCAAAGCCTCAATAAATTTTGGTGTATCACCCCAATTTTAATTCATTTATAGTCATCTTATTTCCCTCAAACCCCAAAAATTAGTTTAGGATACATCAAGAAGGAACCGACTTGATACGAGACTCACCTCAACAATAGGTATACCCACAAACCTGAGGTGTTTCCATTATATCTACGAAAGAGAGAGATCTAGAGAAAGCTTAGAACACCTAAAGAAATCTCTCTACAGGGTGCACTTTTGAGAGATAACAATTTTTGCATGCTTGGTGGGACCACGAATCAGATCTGTGAGAAGATTACAAAATTTACAACAAATTCATAAAAAGAAAAGTTACTTTTAGGACAACAAGCTACAACAATTTATTCTAAAGATTAAAATATTTATTTGGTGACTATGTAAGGCTGATTTTAGACATAGTTTTGCAGCATGTTCCATGCCTAAAGTGACTACAAGATCATCGGTAAGAGGAATTCCTTCTAAGTTTATTTCTTTACCTTTGAATTCTAAGAAGAAAAAAAGAGTTGGTAACACCCTACCTTATAATAGGTCTTGTTTTAACAACCCTCCTCCTCATAATCCTCCTTCACCACGTATCAATTTCTTTGTTCAGATCCCATTTTTTCCAATGGCTATTCAACCACCTAGAATTTTGTGACCTTTACTAATGGCAAGCCCATTAGTAATTCCATTCTATCATGATATCCCTAATGCTGCCATGAAAAGTTTACCTACCTTCACTAGTGAAAATTAGGTTACACCTACGAACATATCAAAGATGTTGCAGCCCTATGTAGTTCCATAATATAACACATGAAGATGTAGCCTTGAGACTTCTAGCTGCATCCTTTAAAGGAAAGCCTTGTAATGGTATAAAAATTTAGAGATTGAAGTATAAGAACTTGGGATGAGTTAGGTGCTAAATTTCTGAAACAATTTCAAGATAACTCAGATCATTTATCTCTCATAGAACAAATCTACAATTAAAAGAGACCTCATGAATTTATGGCCAGTTTTAATATCCATTTTGCTAGAACTTGGGAAAGAATTCCAGCAAGTGTCAAGCCTCAAGCTGACCATGCTTTTCTATACTACCTTAGAGCCTTAAACAATGATATTTCAACTATGATTCAATCCATGGGAGGTGACACTCTCCCGAGAAGCTTATGATATTGCTATAAAGTTGAAAATAGTCTTATTCAAGCTAGAAAGTTAGCACCAAGGCCTTCAATTCCTTTTTAGCAGACTTTGCACCTATCCCAAACCTATCACCATTATAGAACCTATTATTGTAACCCCATCAGATGATGTGTTTAAAGCTTTGCAGACTATGGGAAACAAGCTAACTTTGATTGAAAATAGACTTGCATTACCTAGCAAGCCTTATCAAGCTCCTTATCAACAAAACCAACAAAATAGGTAGCCTTATCAATAGAATCATAATTATAGACAACCATATCAACAAAGGCAGTTTGACCCAAAGGATCCTAGTTCATCTAACTTTATCCCAGTTAATATGGCTATAGAAGAATGGTTTCAACCTTGTAACAACCTCATTCAGCTTGTAAGTTTGCCAAAACACTTTCTTGAATATAAGCCTTGTTGCACAACCTCAACCTGAGACATTGTTTATGCCTCAAATGGAGGGTGGGCAGAAAGAAACTCATGTTCGAAAGAACCTGAATAGAACTTGGTCAGTTTTAGTGAAGATGATTTTATTATAGTTATGACTAGAGCTCAAGAAAAGGCCCGGAGAGAGGAAAACAACAAAATAGGCCTTATGTTTCCCACAATCACTAATAAAACAACAACTACAGGTCAAAAACATACTAATAGTCCTTTTATTCCTTAGAAAACAACAAATGTTCCAATCCAAAAGGACCAAATCAAAGTCATTACAACCTGATCCAAGAAGGCTTTTCATACCTCATATCTCAAAGCTACAGAAGTAGAGTTAGTATTTGCTAAAGCCTATGCTAAAATAGTAGAATCTATTTCTAAAACATTGATTCTTTAACATTGTTGATATAATGAAAAAGCATAATGTTAATATCTCAATGTGGGATGCCTAAGTATTCTAGAACCACAAGAGCCTCTTTCTCATGAACTTGTTAAGCTTTGTAGATTTCTTCAAAAACAATAGAAAAGGAAGTTCAAAAAATAGACATGGTCCTTAGAACAATGGAACAAGACCGCATTAAATAAGTTAAATGGATGGTTCAAAAGGTCTTAAACTGCTCATGATATCAAGAAACCACCACCATTTTATTTTCTCTAATTATTGGAGAGCATCTTGTTCATAACTGGCATGGTTGACAATGATGCAAGTAGCATAGTTATGCCAAAAGCAATTACAAAAGTTGGGCATGTAGTATGAACCTATAGAGAAGAGTGCTGCTAACTTGATGGGACTATAACTAATATAGTTGGTGTCATCATAAATATAGAGGTAACATTACATGCTTGCCCAAATGTTTCCATTTTGCAAGATGTTACTGTTGTAGATTTACCTCCTTACTTTTCTTTATGCTTATCGAGAGATTTCACAACAAAAATAGGAGGTTATCTCTCTTTCATTTGTCCTTTTTGTTCTTTACTACATGTTATGGGACCAAAGTTACTATCAATTCTAAACCGTTGGCCTAGATTTCATATCGAGCCTCATGCTTCTAATGCATTAGCTAATTATGCAGCCATAGACCAGTCTGATTTCGATAATATAACTCATGTTTCAGCACTAGATGGTGTTTCTAATCTTTTCATGGATGAAAATACACATGAAGAACATGCTCATGATCCTTTCAAAGAAGTTGAAGAACATTTTTTGGTGTGTATTTCTTGCATGAGGAAAACACACCAATTCCCTTACTGTTTAAAATAGAAAATGTAAGTAGAAGGGATTTGGAAGCTTCATTTTGATGGAGCTAAGAATAAGAAAGGACAAGGAGCAGGTTTGATGCTCACTTCCCCATGAATGAAAGGTATTTCTCATCTTTGAGTCTCCAATTTTTGTGTACTTGTAATGTATTTTAATACGAAGCATTAATTCATGGCTTACTTTGGGCCAGAAAGAGAGGTATTAGCATGTTACAGATTTTTGGTGATTCTGAGTTGGTTATCAATCAAGTAAGAAATTTAAATGTTTGTAAGAATCCATTAATGAAGTCTTATAGACATAGAGTTTCAAACTTAATGGAATATTTCGATGTTATTAATATCCAGTCCATTCCAAGAACAAAAACAAGCATGTAGATAGACTTGCAACAATTGGTGTTAGTTTTGAAGTGCTAGAATAGATTAAAAATAATGGGATTCAGCCTCACATAAAGCTGATTATCAGGCCTTCTATACCCGATAATGATTTGAATTGGTAGGTTTTTGAAAATGATGAACAAATTTGTAGGTTTTTGCAGCAAGAAGCTGAATTTTCTGTAATAAATCAAGAGAAATTATAACACTTATATGGTGACCAGATTGTTCAATTGAAGATCAATAAACTACCTCAAGGTTTAGTCACATTAGAAGACATCTTCAAAGACTTGATGATCAGTTAAGGAAAGACAAAACAAATATGTCAACACATGCAGACAATTATGAAGAGATCTCAGTTGATGATGGAAAAAATTATTTCTTGAAAGGTATGTTCCTTAGCTGAGAAACATTCCTTTATCAATATTTGTAAAGAATTTAAGGATGTTTTTCTTGAAATACCAAGATCTGAAAGGGTTTGATCCAAGTTTGGCACAACATACCATTGAATTACAACCAAATTCCAAGCCAGTTAGGAAAAAATAGAGGCTGTAAATCCCAAGATAGAGCCTTTAATGAGAAAAGAGTTATCTAAGTTGATCGAATCAGGTATCATTTTTCCAGTTAAGCATTCAATTTGGGTAGCCAATCTTGTTACTATTCGGAAAAAATAATAGAAATCATATTATGTGTGGATTTTAGAGATCTTAATAAAGCTTCACTAAAAGATCATTACCCACTTCCCAATATGGATCAATTTTGAGAATAGTTTCTAGTTCTAATAGACTATCTCTTCTGGACAGTTATAGTGGATACAATCAGATTCTAGTCAAGAAGATAGGTACAAAACAACTTTTACCACCAAGTGGGGTACTTATGCTTACAAAAGAATGCCTTTTGGCCTTTCAAATGCTGGTGCAACGTTTCAACGTGTAATGGACATGGATTTTTATAGCTTATTAAATAAATGCATACTGGTTTATTTGGATGATGTTACCATATTTTCAAAAATTTGATGAACATCTAATACATTTAAGGAAGACTTTTCAGTTATGCAAACAGTTTGAATATCTTTGAATCCCAAAAATATATCTTTTCAGTACATCAAGGTAAATTTTTGTCATATTATTTCTAAACAAGGTTTAATAATTGACCCTTTCAAAATTGAAGCCATATCACAACTATCATTACCTCATCACAAGAAGGCATTATAGAGCTTTCTAGGAAAAATCAACTTTGTTAGAAGATTTGTTCCAGATTTTGCAACATTGGTTAAACCATTGACAACTATGTTAAAGAAAGAGAAGACTTTCTCTTGGACCAGAAAGGGAGAGAAGGGTTTGAAGAAATTAAAATAGCCATTTCTCAAGCTCCTACTCTTGCAAATCCAAATTTTGATAAAGATTTTACAATGTATGCACTTGTAGGAGCTAAAACAATCTCAGCCATTTTAACTCAGGTTAATGATGAAAATATTGAGCAGCCAATTACTTTCTTTGGAAAATTTTTGCATGATTACAAACAAGGTACACATTTTCTTAAAAAAAGTACTTTCAGTAGTCAGAGGACTAAAGAATTTTAAGTACATGCTTTCAAACAATAAGATACATGTTCTGGTTTCTCATCCAAGTGTGAAAGCTTTCTTGTTAAATAAAGAATTGAATGAGAAGAGAGAAGATAGATAAAAAAGGTTATGGAATATGATGTTGATATTCATGTTGTGAAAAATAGTAAGAGGAAAGGTTTATGTGAACACCTGATTGCTGATATGGAAAAATAGAAGGATGTAGAATCAAAAGATCCATAACAACATGTTGAAGTTACGTATCAGCAATCAGATAGCATGGTACCATAAAAATCAACAACCTAAGCTTATTCAAGAAGTTCAGGAATCAAGATGGATGATTGATTTAGTTAACTATCTTATAGCATGGCACTTATCTAGAAGGTATGGACAAGAACAAATGAAGGTATTTCAAGTTACAAGTTGTACCTTATGTTTTCATTATGGTGTGTTACTCAAAAGAGATATAAACAAAATCTTCTGCGATGTGTTGATTATGATAGAATTCAACAATTATTATCCAAATTCCATGAAGGACCTATAGAGGTCACTTTTCAGCACATACTACAACCTTGAAAATTATGAAAGTTGGTTACTATTGGCCCAAGTATATTCAAATATTGCTTTGAATGGATCAGAAAATGTAAGAAATGTGCTTTCTTTGTTGGAAAATAATGTTTAGCTTCACTTCCCCTATAACCTATTTTAGTGGATCAACCTTTCATGCAGTGGGGTCTTGATTTTATTGGCATGATAAATCCACCTTCATCACAAGGACACAAGTGGATTTTGACAACCACAAATTACTTTACACGCTGGACTAAAGAAATAGATTTGAAAGATGCTAATGAAACTTTGATACTATCCTTTTATGAAGGTATAGTTTATAGATTTGGTGTTCCAACAACTATCATTTTAGATAATGCCTTGGCATTTCTTGGTGCAAAAGTAACATATTGGGCTATCAAACATGGAATTTATTTAAGTACATCATCTAATTATTACCCACAAGGTAATGGGTTAGCTGAAATTACTAACAAGAATCTTCTAAGGATCATCAAAAGAACACTCAAAGATAACTAGAGAGCTTGGCATCTAATGTTGAATTCAACACTTTGGGCTGACAAAGTGACTCCTAAAAGATCAGTTGGCAATTCACCATACAAGATTGTTTACGGAAGAGAAGAAAGAATTCCTATTTTAGTTGAGTTACCTGCATTATATTTTCTACATCAGATGGAGCTACTTGAGAATGAACCATTATAGGTTCGTTATGTAGAATTGATGGAATTACAAGAGTTGAGAGATCAAGCTCATCTGAACATGGAAAAGAATAAAAAATAGATGAAGAAAATTTTTGATAAGAAGGCTAAGTTTAGAATATTCAATGAAGGAGACATTGTGTTGAAATGGGATGTTGATCATAAATCTAGGAAATCACATGAATTTGATACAATTTGGAGTGGTCCTTATATGATTTTAGCTTACAAAGAACACAATGCTTTTCATCTTTTAAAGGCTTGAATGGAGAGGAAATTCCCATTCCTATGAATGGTATGTTTCTCAAACACTATTATTGAAAATCCTATAGTGTTTGGTTAGAGTAGGATTTCCCTTTTAATAAGTGCTTCATGCACATTGCAATGTTTTTCAATTCAATAAGTGCATTCACATGATCTAGTTTACCAGATCCTTCCCAGTTTTAGTTCATTTTGGAAGGGTTGGACCTTCAAGGAAGGTATTTTGATTACATACTTTGGACTCCATGCCCAATGGACAAGATAAAGGCACAGTCTACAAGCTAGCATACAACTTTCCCCACAGGATCACTAGAAATGTTGATAATTTTTGCACTCATGTAAAAATGGGAAACTTGAAAATTCATTACGATGGATGGCATTGGTGAAGTGACCCTAAGCTAGGGGAGATTCTTCAGTTCAATATTTGTTTTTCTATATTAATTAAGGACTACATGTAATTTACAGCTATGTGTGCTATTACAAAATGTAACAGATCACATAGTCTGCAATTTCATGATTGTCTTCAAGAAAAAGAACACAAAGCCCTCAAAGGAAAGATGTGTAATCTTGATGAAGACTAAAAATATAGAATAGATGAAGTGTTAAGTTTTGGAACAACAATCATAGTTGCAGTCAGTAGCATCAAAGTTCATTGCTAAAGTTACAAGTATTTTAAAGTTCTTTCCTTCATGATTAAATACATTCAATTATGTTATTGAGTTGTTTAATTCATTATAAAATCCATATATAAAGCTAAAATGCAGAAAGAAATACACAACTCAGTTTTAGAATTTAATGTTTTATTCATAAGGAATTTCAAATGTTCCCACACAAGCCATGGGATGTAACTCAAAAGTAAATTACAACTATCGAAGTAAGAGGTACATATGCATGAAAAAAATTAAAGAAGTATGAAATAACCCATCATTCCTTGGGTTTATTTAGTTATATCTAATGCATTTCCAACTCCATCTTTTCTTCATCTTCATCCTCGCTTCTTAGCAAATGGCACTATTCCCGAAAACAAAGAAAAGGAAATATTGTCAATCACGAGCTCATGGTTGATTCATATTCCTATACTATCCAATT